>JBBMKB010113834.1:0-20896 GCA_037833945.1 Alaria marginata
TCACTTCCCTCCTTTCCCTTCCCTCCCCCCCCCCCCCCCCCCCCCGCCCCATCTTCGTTCCCTCGCTTTGTTTCGCGCATGTGCGTCGTCACCGGAATCCCGGGTGTGGCGCTATGGCGCCAGCGGTACGCGGACGGAGCTTTGGGCACGCTCCAGTATGGGTCGAAGCGGGCGTCCGCTCTGACACCACGCATGCTGTATACGGAGTGCCAGCCATTTGACTTAGGCTCATATACGTACCGCTAGTCATGCAAGCACCCCGCGCATAGAGGCCCGCCGGTACCCCGAACTGCCGAAGCGCCCGTCACAATCGTGGAGAGTAAGCTACAAGAGCGGGTTGCAGAAGTGTTGGAAGCGCTGGCAGGGACAGTAGAGCGTACCACGTTTTCGACAAAATGGTTGAGGCACACTGTGTACGAGACGATGGGGGTTGACCCTACGTTGGTTGATTGCGTTTAATTGGGTTAGGGTTACGTTTAGCGTTAGGGTGTATATTGTTCAAATTATATATTAACCATTTTGTCGAAAAAGTGGCGAGGTAACCTCGGCAGGAAAGCCGGGCTAAGAGCGGAAATACCGCGTAGCGGACAACTTCGACGCGTTCCTACGGGCGCGAACGTTGAACGTTTGGGGCTGCATGACCGCAAGAGACGTAGCCGGGTTCGAGTGGCTATCCTGACTCGACTCGCACCGGAACGGCATCAATTTGGTGCACGCGGTGACGTGTCTCGGGCTGGGACTGAGCATAAGCGACCAGTGCAAACCAAATGGCAAATGTAGGAAGCGGTACGCCGCAGCGTCCTTGGATAAAGGGCAGTTTTCGACGCTGAAGTTTTCCATGACAAAGCAGCTCGGTACGCACAGTGACTGGAACCCCGTTGAGCAACGGGGAAACCCAGTGGCGAGACCGTCAGTAAGGGTATGCCTGTCTAACGCGCAGGAGGAGCAGCGACGAGGGGGGGTGTCAGTAAAACAGCCCCGTCCGCTGGTGGCGATCCAGCTGCGAGATTTGGTCAGACACATGCGACGCTGCGTGTCCACCGTGCAGACAACGGCAGAACGCTTCGCGATGGTCCGAGACTTGTAAATTGTTTGCGTCGCGTTATATACGATGAAGCGGTCCTTTGGGCCGTCGATAGCGGTCGCAGCACAAGCGTTGCAGCTGTCGGGGGGAAAGGGGTTCATTTCCAATTTCCTTTTCGTGAGAACACCGTGGGAACCCCCACAAGAGGTAGTGGTCAGAAGGAACACTGACTGTCGCGAAATCTGCGCGGTGGCCGCTATGGTCGAGTACCGACAGGCCACGGCATCTATGCAGTGGGTCCTCGCGGAGGGTTCGGGTTTACTATTCCTGAGCGTCCGAAACGACGGCGAGAAAGGGAATAGGGCGCTGACACGAGCATAGGTTACTTGAAAGATCCACACCCGCTTGCGCGCAGCGGGTATGGAGGATAAGCGGTATACGTTGCACTCCTTCAGAGTAGGGGGAGCGGCTAGCCACCACATGCACGGTACGGCAATGGACGTCTTCGTGGACTATGTCCTCATGAACTACGTCGGGTGGAAGGCTGCAGCCGTTGCGAGCAGATACCTAGGAGTGACGGCATTGGCAGCGATGTCGAAGGGAGCTATATGGTAGCGCGGCGCTGTGTATATAGACGCAGACCCACAACCACTGTCGAGGGGGTTCAGGGAATAGTACGCGGCTTTCACTCGGGACAACTGACGGTAGTCTAACCGGTAAGGGTCGCAACTAGAAGTTTGGGATAATCAGGAAGAAAAGCAACTCTCGTGCGAAACGGTACAAACGAGCGACGGCATTGAAATTTTAGGGGAAGGCCAACGAGTATGGGTGTAATCTCATGCCACGGCAGAGAGGTCTCATAAAACCCAAACTATGTAGGAATTATGCAACGTGGAAATAGTCCAACAGTAATCTGAGGCCGTTAAAGCGGGGACGATCGCAGGACGTCCACTCTTCGGGAAAGCCTCTTGAGGTTACGTGGAGATAGTACCGAGTGAGCCCACTCTTCGGTCGACATCGGTACAAGGCAGCAGCTCGACAAGAACAATGAGGTTATAATAAAAATCTCAGACCATCCCACCCGCCCATCGTCGTCGCGGGGCATACAGCCGAGAACGACATCAGTTTTGGTCTTGTTTATTTTCCCGGGGTACGTACTCTCTGCGACAAGGCGCCGCGTCGATTGAGAGATAATCAACGCGGGAGTAGTAACCCTGGGTGAGAGTGTTTGGCTGGTTGCAGCGAAGACGCCTCATGAATCCCAAACTATATACGCATTTGGCTACGTCGAAATGTTGCAACAATATTCTGGTTCAAAGCAGTCCGTAGCACCTGGCGTTTCTTACACTAACTCTTTCCCGAGACAGTGCACTGCTTATAGATTATCGCTTTCCGTGTAGAAAACAACATGATGTTGCCATGATCTACTTGTGACCTACAAAGGTGCATGTAAAAACGGGGCGTATTCTTCAGACAGGAAAAGTCAATGGTCGAGTGGACTAAAAAGTGTATTCCGTTACAGACGGTAGCATTTTGTATGATCAATGGCTAGTTACGCCTCTAATCCACCGGTATGGCTAAACGCGATCGGGAGTACTCCACCTACAAGGTATGCCAGAATGTCGGATGCCATCCACCTCTTTCTCAAAATTCCATGCCAATGTAGAATGGTGTTGATACAACTTATGATGTGAATCACGTACCCTGGTACGTTGTATCCCGTGGAAGTCACAACCACTTTAGTATTTAGACAACACCTTGGTGGTACATACATGGTGTTGATAGTGCGTAGCAGGTACCAGGTGCAAGGCGTCAAATACACGACTACCGTGTACAAAAAGTGTCAGCCGGTGAAAAATGTCCGCATAACTTATCGTCTTAGACCGTAACATCGTGCCGATAAAGAGTTAACAACGCTGCTTGGTTGTGTTGAATACCCACGTTTTGTTGCATTCCCCGGACGATATTCCGCGTGGTTCATTGGTCAGCATGATGAAAACATGTCAACATAACTTGTATGCAATGTTGCGAAAAGGTTGACATAAGGTTGCAGCGAAATATGCAGCGCATACGTGCATAACCCCGATTGTTTTTTTACGTTGTTAACGATTTCTCCTGAACGAAACCTACTGATAACTCTCAAAGTGGAACAAAGCTGGACCACTGACAACTAATCACCACTTACGTCCCATGAACACGGTACCACAAAAGACTGCAGTATATTGTTAAACAAAACCCAATATAGAGCAAACATATGACATTCCCACCTCCTCCGCGCTTGGTCGACTCTACGGCACCCCTAGGCCAGGCTGATATGAATGCCTATGGGTCAAATATACGAAGTTGGAATGGAAACAAACACAACACCAGCCTAAATGGGCTGTAACGATTCGCTAATCACGTTGTTCCAGCGCGGCCACGCCTCACGTCTGATCAACCGACGGCCTGCAGATACCCCAAACCAAGCCTGTATATATGTACTCAACTTTAAGCTACAAAAATCACCCTGCGCCCTAACGTTTCGTATCTCCTTCGAGAATTCCGATATGTTTAGCTACCCAAACTGACGGTTCGTCAGAAAAAGCGCAATCCAAATCGTAATGATATTCTAAAGTCCGGCTATTGTAACAAATATTTCGGCGCGATCTGTCGCTAACCTAACTGCACAGTAGCAGATCAGAGATGCCTAGTGACCAAATCGCTCAACACCACCATGTCAGTCTCGTCAGGAATAAAACGGGCTACGAACACTGCTTCCACAGACGAGCGATAGTACTCGCTTGACGCTGCTTGGATACATTCGCGAGACCATTTACACCGCAGCCGTGCGTCGGAAGCAGGAAACAAGATGTCTGACACGTCTCCCGTCTGCGTCGTGATTGGGGTGTCGTCCTGTGATCCCCGACTAGTTGGGAGATTGGCGCGGTGAACGTACGACATGGTGATGGTTGTGTACGCCACACCGTGTGCACTGACGTAGCAGGTGCTCTCGGGCGTGTAGCGTTCGGATATGAAGAAGGGGGCCGGGGGGGTATCGTCGGCGTCGTCGGATGGACCACCAAACTCCTCCACCGGCGTAGTGACGCTTCGCTCAGCGGTGGTACTTATCACGAGGGAGTTCACCATACCCTGCAAAGTCATAACCGTTGCACAGATGGGATCGAGAGACACAATGTAAAATAACATCGTTTAATGGCGATACCTTTCATTCTACTGTTTATGGGCCCCCAGTGTACCGATAAGACTAACGAGTAGCGGCTTCAGTGGTCTGACGGTGATGTGCATCTATTTGTTTAGGTTAAAAATAGGCGGTTGATGTTGCGATACCTGACGTACAATATGTTTTATCAACGATAATCTGATGGCGGAGTTCACAACAACAATCGGGCTCGGTAGCTACTATATACGACACAAGCCGAGCCATAAGCACACAAGTCAGATCCAAAATCGCAGAACTCCACAACCTCGCGCACGTCAGAATGTGCAACACTTAGCCGCCAAACTAAAGTTGACGGATTGTGGTCAGCCAGCTCATAGGTCTAGTCGGGGATATATACCTTTGTACAACGATGTCGTTAGGTAAAACAGCTCGGGTGTTGGACATGTTGAAAGCGGAATTACCGGCGCCCCGGAACCACATGGAAACATACCATTCCGGTTTTTGTCGATGTGCTATTCTGTGCCTTGGTTTTGTGACCACTGCGCTTGTGTCTGTCAATTACGACGAAAAACCTCAATGGACACTGATTCTGCTGGGTTTCGATCGGTCCAAAGTACGGCACACGTTGAACAACAAACACACTATCACATCCCTAAAAGCAACACTGACTCACCTCAGCATTTGCAGAGATGGGTTCAGAAGCTTTGATAGTTAGACGGTGCTTTCGTGTCATCGGAGTCGTAGGCGAGGAAGGTGAAGCTAAGCCTTCCTTAAAATGGTTGACGCCTAGAACGGCTAGAGATTCCCTTTCGGTTGTTGAATCCCTGATAATAGGCATGATCGTGGTGTTCTGACGACGTTGAAGATCGTCCGTGGGAGATATCTGGAGCAGGAGGCAGATACGGACGGAAGGGAGGAACAAGTGCAAACATAAGGAGGGGATTCAGTGATAAACATACGCGATACTTTTAAAAGCGGAGTGTGAGAAAAACCTGTTCCCAGTGACACTGGTTACAAATGTACACTATGCACGGGTCACATAAACCCTGTGGGCAACGTTGTACTACCGACCATGTATGAGCGCTAGATACTTGTTCCTCTGAACCATCAAACTTGAAACGCATACCTCGACTTTAACAAAAGACCGACTCACCACAGCACACCCACTTGAAGCGGCAGCGGAAGGGAAAAACAATGATGCCCAGAGCCTTGGCGCACGCAACGTCACTTCCTCGTGTCCGTCTGCCGGTACCCCTATAGTCGGGAAAAGCGATGGCGCCGCCGTTGGGAGAGCTGCCTCCAAGAGCAACGGCGAGCGGTGAGAAACGGCCGATGGCAGCGCGATATCGAGTCCGGTGTCTGGTAGTGATGCCCTCGTGTGGCACGATGCCTCCTTCGACATTTCCGGAGCCCCCGGCAAGCGTGACACAGGGGTGGAAACAGCTGGCCGTAGTTCCGCGGTGGTAGCTATTAGCTGCGTGTCGTTGGATTTAAGAAGAGGCAGGCCAGGGATCGCCGAGTTCGGTGATGATGGGGAACCGATTGACACGAGTGCTGAATAACTTGCCGATGCCACAGTCGCGGCTACCTCAGACGTGGCTACATCGGCAACTGTCGATACGGTAGCTGGGTCTTCAGCCAGCGGTACGTTCGAGACCATCTCGTAAGTTGGGGTTGATACGTCGTCTAGGATGGGGCATAACGTGTCGTGAAGCCGCACGCAGGCGTCGCACATCATCGTTGCCGTGTCGGCGGCGAACATCATGAACCGGCGGTAGCGCCTACGCCTCGCCCGGTCGAGTCTGTTCTTTTTAGCGCGTTGGTAGTACCGCGGACGCCACCTACCGAACAAGAAAGCAGAGATAACGTCCACGGTAATAACTTCCGCCAGGTACATGAGGGTGTTAACGAAGCGGGCCATGAACTGGTCCGGCAGGCGTAGGAGCTTTTGCCGGAACCGTCTCCATCCGGACTCGCTGCTGGTGTCCGCGTGGGCTGCTCCGTTGAACCTGTTGAGGAAACATATCGGAGGTGACGTCGCAGCCAATGAAGGGTCGCTTGTGGAGGCGCTGGTGGTGAGGGTGGTGCTGTCTATGGTCATCCTCCTGTTCCTCCTGTTCCTTCTTATGGTGGTCGTGGTGGTCGTAGTGCGCCCGTTTGGGATGCTCGTGCTTTTGCTGACTTCCGCAGTTGGAAGGTAGGGCACTATCGTAAATCCACCACTCCAGCCCACGGCGCAGTCCTGAACGTAGTCTAAGGTCGTGCAGTTGTACGAAGCGTTGGTAACGAGTGAAGGCGTAGAAACCGTGCCCACCCACACCGTACTGGTCCCCGTGATTGTCGCGTGTCGGTCAGGAACACCGAATGACTCCGTCTTACAATCCGACCTGCAACCGATTGGTTTGAAACCGAACAACGTATACAGCGATGAGAATACGGTAGACCGCAACTTGCGGGGTGATGTATGATGTTCAACTGAGGACGGACGTATAGGATGGAAGTGTGAGCACCGCGTGTATTATGTTCACGCGAACCATACAAACAGTACTACGAAGGTCCGTGTATTGCGGCAAGAATATTTGCAATGGGTGTGTAGGGGGTGCCATGTCGACTGAGTAAGTATCCAACGCGGGTAATGTCCTAGTCACTGTATATCGCGTATATATGCCGTAGAAGGTAAGCTTAGTCACTGATAGACCTGCTTTCTGTCTAAGACGTGAATGGATTTAATATACATCTCATACGCTTTTTTGTTATTTGAACGGAGAACCTCCTGAGAAACCTTGAGACGAATCGCTTAACCCAAAGTTATCGAAACAGTAGGGTCTTTTATGGCCGCGTTTTGCACGTGTGACGTACGAAATAGCCTGAGATATAGATACCAGATATGTCACGGAGCGTGACACGGACGTGTCGTAATCAAGTCTTACGGTACACATGCGCTTGGAACTTAGGTTGCAGCTTTTTCGAGGAATGCGTTATGCAAGTGAGTCGTAATACTACTACTACAACGGAATCGTACTTCAGGAAAGCTGTTTGTTTGCAACGGTGCCCGTCGGAATGGTCTGGTTTGCAGTCGGTTCGGGACGTGAATCAAGAATACAGTCTAGGCCTTCAATACTCGGTGTAGGACAATAGGACTATTTTCCAGACGATAAACAACAGTGCAGTAGACGAGATTCTCTGCCTATGTGAAAGGCTATCCGGCACTCGTTGCAGTAGTCGGGGAAGCTACACGAGCAGCGGGGGGGCGTTATAGTCTCGAAAGTCCTGGAACGTGTGACTCCTACCAACACTATTCCCAACTGCAACACCCAAAACACGTGGGTGAGTTCCGCAATTACTGTTTCAACAACAGCTTACGGCGTATGCACACGCATTCATCATTTTCATTATTCCATTTCTGAGTATGGATTAAACGTCAACCATGCGATCAAGAATACAAATTATTACCAACAACCCGACCGGAAATCAAAAACATGATTGTACGTAGGAGATCATGTGGGTTCTGTGTACGTGAAAATTGATGGAAACGGACGGGCAGAGAAAATGCTACTATCTCTGTGCCAAACAAGACTAAGCAGGGGCCAGGTAAAACAACACCAACGAGTGGTTACATGTTTTTTAGAAGACGGAAACCAATCTGGATGAACATACACATCAATATAAAATAACCAGTCTCGAGTATAGGCATGCAAACGAGTCATCCCACGATAGGGCTTGCACTTTTTGGGCCAACGGTTTCTGACCGGCTGAGCTCTCGAAGTGAGGAACTACCGGTTGGCATGATCAATTTTACGAGTACATTGTTCTTGAACTAGCGCATAGAAATGTTGGTTGGGTTTCACGAACGAACCCCTTCCAAGTTATGTTTTGGGTGAGATACTGAGCTCCTCATGTTAGGAGCCCAGGAACAAAAGGATGCACCCCTACCGTGGGATGACTCAGAAGTGATCCGTAATCGACAGACTTGGCGTTTTTCGCTCGGGAGCGGCCGAGGGGAGTAATCATTTCGCCTGGCGCATGTGGAATGTGAGGTATCATCGCCATGCGAGGCTTGTAAAGGTGTACAAAACGCCCGAGCGAGCGCGACAGGTGAGCGGCGAAACTACGCAAAGAGAGAAACGACCGTTGTATAGGGCGTGATGTATCGTAAATCGAAGAAGTCTAATGCAGTGCACGGATAAAACACGGGCGGTGAAGGGCACGGGGGGCGGGTATTCATTTCTTGCGTAGACGTAGTCATAACACCATACACCCTCGCCTCGCTAAAATGCCAGGACGGAGCACGTCGGGTTTTCCGCCGCCAAACAGACATCGCGTGCACCACCAAGCGCAAAGCGCAGTGAGGTGTTGGGCGAGTCGCGTGAAAGGCGAGCTGCATCCTACTATGAACCCTTTGTGAGGCGGACTTCTGCATCTTGTGCGTACTTTCTTGCACCAGGATGGCAGCTTTGAATGAGTTTATGTTGTTCCTGCTTTGCCCGCTTCCTAAGACAGCCACTGGGATACTATGCAACTACGTCGTGGGCGCGTTATCGCATACACACTACGTGGTATCATCCCCCTTGCGTGAAGTTCGGGTTCTGCACTTCGCCCGAATGGAGCTAACTCGACCACCATTTTGGACACCCCCAAAACATAAAATCAAGAAAAACAAGACGATTCCCTAGTGGTCTAGCTCGCGTAAGGAGAGGCGTGTTTTACGGCGTCGATGCCATCGACGTCAACCCCAGCAACGCAGCAGAAGCAACAGCATCGCGAGGGGGGAGGGTTCAAACATTTCGGGAGTACAGCAGCACTGTCTGTCCCGGAATATTTGGTCGGTGTGGTGCAGTTATGTTCCGGGTAAGATTGATCCCGGGAGTTGTACTGGACAGTATGAGCTGGTTGTTAACAACCAGGAACGGCGTCGTACGACTCCCTGTAGGAAGAACCCGAACCATGCCCGACCCACGATTCAAAACCTAGTACCCACCGAGCCGCACCGTCTTGTTTTTTAAAAAGGAGCGCCGGCACGGGTCTGAACCGCACTGTTTAATTTAAGAGGAAGAAAAGATTGCCGGGGTTCGGTTCCGCACAGTAAAACCATACGGACCATATTTCAGAAAGCTAAAGCGGACAACGAAACACGAACTATGTACTACCTCGTGTCAAACAGGCGTTTCAGTTGAAGTCGACGAGTAGATCAGGGATGATCGTTCTGCGCGATTTTATTGATGAACACACGTTCTGGGGGGAGAAAACGGCCAACTCCTGGAAGGCTGGCTCTTATGCAGTCTTTTTTTAGTTGACAAAGTTGGAAAAAAGGTGGATTTCCAACCGGCCACAAAATAAACCATGTCGTTGCTCGGTGTGATATCTTAGTGTGCTTTTATTCGTGTGACTTTGTTTCATCAGGGTGTCAGCTATTTGAGAATAGTACATAATTTTGAGCCAGATTTTGAACTTCATGAGTGATCCACGCAAAGATGAGCTATCATACTCTCTATCGGAATGAGGAACTGTATAAGGCTTCCTTTGTCGCTGAGAGAGGAGCCCTCTCTCGTGGAGCATGAGCACTGCTGTTTATATTTTCGAGTCAGAAAAAATCACGTTGGGCTGATTTGATCGTCGTTGGATTCCAGTTCGTCCCGTCGAGGAGACAAATGATAGCTCTGCCTAGCGCAGCCGTAGGGTGGCCACAACAGACGCGTTGGAGGCAAGTATACACGGGTTATTTTCCACTTGGTGGTTGTCGATGCAAGGGTGCTGTGTCCCTGCTGTCCCAGTAGCAAAGTTGGCTGTGGGTTGTGGAGAAGTCTACTGTACGTACGAGTAGCGTGTCTCCTGTTTTCCCGTTGTAGCCTAGCAGTCTCAAACCCATATATAATCGTACGAGACCTCCGAGGTTTCGAACAAAACCAAATTTCACCAATTTTCGGATTGGTAAAGTTTGGGCCCAAACATTTGCCAAACCAGCAGATTTGACCGGTGGGGAAATTTCGGGGGAACGTTTTTTCCAAAACGAACTCCCCATAAGATGTCGTTCTGATCAAAAATGGTCCAACATGAGCTCTAATGATCCGAAGCCTGCCCAAATAAAACTAATAAAAAACCAACAAAAAACTACCCGAGAGTCAGCCTGTAACCCCTGCTTGTCAACAAAAACAAAATGAAATACGTACGCCATGAGGAATATGTATTGTTAAAAGTAGGGTCAAACCCAAAGCTTGGGTCAAAATAAATTTTACGGGGGGGTTAATTTATACCTGGTACCGTGCATGTCTCATGTCACTCGCGAACATTTTCTGAGTATGACGAAACCTTTATTAAGCTAGTGCGCAGAACCTTATCCATTCCGGGAAAAGCTACTGTGACCACGGAGCTATATCCGTGGTTCTTTGTGGGGGGAGAAGTGGGGCGTCGCAATGCGAGTTTTAGACATATATACGCATTATTGTTTACGTATAATACTTTACAGTGCGAGCATGAACTAGGGAATTGGCAGTATGATACTGCGGGAACCGGGCTATGTCAGTGCCCCTTTTTAGCTTTGATATTGGGAGGACGGAGCTGTCCTCAAACGTTTCAATGCTTGACACTGCCAGTAAGTGGTTTTAACATACCGTACAATTAATAGACAGGAAAATAAAAAAATATAAAAATGATACTGCGTGAATTGGGACACATGCGGTATTTTGGACGACTTCTTACTAAACAAACTATGAAGGGAAGGCATACCGTATATCTGGAACTTGGTACCAAAGAAGCCCGGATGGAATACAAGACCGACGTGGTATACACAAGAACTTCTGAACTGCCCTTGCACTTCGGCCCGTAATGGTTGCGGTTTCATGTGGCTATCGTACATACAGTACACGACCACCATGTTCGTTTCACTCGTCACAAAGCGTTTTTTCTTCTTCAAATTTGGAGCCATTTTGTTTGGCGAGATCAACAATGTATAATGCGAAAGAAAAAAAACAACAGCTGACTCACGTTACGATACGCTCGCTAGAATCCGGCCAGGATGGTGTAGGTCCAGCAGCGGCAAAGAGTAGCACCGATAGAACAGCAGCCGCCGTCGCCATGGCGAAGATGCGTGAAGATGTTGTTATCATGTTCATTTGCAGGTCGAATCCTTTGCTGAAACATCAACCACACACAGACCGTCGAAAGCACGTGCAAAACACGAAGCAAAGATATAGGATATACCAGGTACATCGTCAAAGCCAAAATATACGACCCCAACATGATGAGCAGAATATATGGTAACCCTGTACGCGAACAAATGAAACATAGCATCGTATAGCACCAGCGACAAACACTGTCTCGGACGAATTAGAAAACTCGACCTCACGACAACAAGAACCAATAAATCGGTGACCGACGCGTCTATGAAACATATCACGACGAAAGCTTCCCAAAGCCGTTTTTCTCGATGATTGTGACAGCCAGATGTTTTGAAAGATCGGCTCTGCAATGTTCGACAAGGATGGCGAAATCTAGCGAGATAGTCCGACGAGACGTCGCCCTTTAACGGAGCAAACACCGTAACAGGTACCAGCGCCTGGGACCATGGCGTATTACTGAAAGGGAACCAAGATGCGAGGTTAAGGGCTGCCGCACCGAATGCTACCTATTTCCTACGAGTTTTAGGGAAGGCATCAGCTAGCCACTGGCATCGTGACACCACTTGTACACACGGTAGGTACGGTCACGAGTCAGGAGTACACGGAAATTTTTAACGACAAAAACATACCCAAACATGACATGTACCTCGCACCAAAATAAAGCCTAATAAAAACCGAAACCAATGTATGTTATATACAAGGTCTAACTCGTGCGGCTCACTACGACATGGTGGAGGCTGGCGAGTGTTGGTAGAATCCAAGTTTTGTTGTGTACGAGTACGCTGCTGTGGTACGGTGTGCAGTGAAATCATCTTAGCAGCTCCTGTAGCTGTGCAGTCGCTGGGGAGCAAGAGAGTCGGGCGCTAGCCGCATGTTCACACGCCCGTCTGTCGGCACAACTGTATCCTGAACTATCACCTACATACAATAACACCTGGTGTCTACGGCATATAATCAGCAGGATGTGGCAACGCGGACACTAGTCTTATACTCAGAACGACTCGCGGTGTGGTCGATGATGAGAGTAGGTAAAGCAGGCGCTTGGGGAAACCACACCTGCGTCAATCTACAGTGGGATTCCATCCAAAGACAACGCTAAAGTAAATGTTACCCGGGTGTCACAGAACAACCAGGGGTGACTGATTCATTCTTTGGAGGGAGCGGTCGATCTCGAGGAAACGTTGTCATGACACGCTGCGAGAGAGAGAAAGAGCGATACCCGTCTGCCGTATGGGTTTAGCGACAAGAGACCTACTGTTGAACTGCTGTAGCTTATACCACTTATCACACATCATAGCTGAGGGTCGCTACTGTACTGTGTTCGACACGAATATACTTGGTACGTAACTACGGTACAACGTAGCTACGATCACAGAAAAAGCGACATGTTTTCAGAGGTATATTTTAGTAGTCCGCTTCGCCTGCTAGACCAGGGGATATCAACCTTGATTCTGGTTTGAAAATGTGGAAAAGTCTAGTGGTTGACGATAGATCTGCTTCATACGCATAGCACAGCAGTACCGGTGGTTTTTCAGCCTCGCTAACGAGCGGAAACCGGTGATACTCTTTGTACTGGCACAAGTAGGGCTTCGTGCCTGTGCCAAGCGATACGTCCGGCGTTGTATATAACAGGAAACCGGAGACAATCAACGAATGTTACAGAGGGACCGCTTATTTACTACCAGTACTTTCTCACCTTTATGTGTACCGGAGCCTCAGCCTACAGTGGTGCGCAAGTTGTTGTTGCGGACGGTCTTGGCGGACAGGGGTGGGGCAAGGTATGGCCCGGAAAAGCTGGGTTGTAATTATTGTGTTAAGGATGGGCAAGGTCGCGAGGTTTTCCGGGCACAAGACGGCAAACTCATGTTCCCTATTCTGCCGCAATGCGGCGTAAACACGGCTGAACGCATGATGTGCGATTTGGTCCCTTGACTCTTCGAAATATATTCGGCGAATTTCGCCTCGTTCGGGTTGAATCGCAGCTGTCAGCTCTTCACCATTGGCCAGTTGGCTTGCAAACAGACCAATCAGGGATGCACGAGGACCTGGATGACAGACACGGCAGAACGCAATCCGGCGCACGAGGCGTTCAAGCGAGTTCCACCGCATTGGTTTTTGCGGCGCAATCGACCAAAATCAAAATGACCGTCCTATTCTTGACAAATCTTACGATCTTCCGGATCTATCACACAACAACTACATTTGTACCAAGCTTGTACAGTCTGTCCAGTCCCGGTAACATGCATCTCCAGTCCTGCTCCGCCTTAAAAATACACGGCAAGACGCTGCGCTCTAGCCCGGGGCGATAATTAAAGGCATACGAGAGACGAGGAAAATAAAATGGGGTGTTGATACCTCCACGGTGTCGGCTGTGTAGACGAGTCCAGGTTGTCCGATACACGTATGGGACGTACGGGGTTGCTTTGAACGTGTGAGGGTCTACTGTACAATATCGGGAATAAATAGTTGCTTTTCCCGTGAGAATTCCACGAGTTATCTCATGGGACCCCAAGGGATACCCTGTGGAACATCTCATGGGCATCCCATGGGCATCCCGTGCGATATTGCTAACCTCCCGCTGGATCTCGAATGAGACTGCTCGTGACCTTGTCGGGCACCGGGTAAGACATCGCGGGGCCTCATGGGTTATCCAATCAGCTAATGGGTCATCCCGCAGGATATCGCGATCATACAATGGGCATTCGATCGGCATGCAATGGGTATCCGATGAGGAATCGTGGTCATCCCATTGTACACTACATGGCACATCCCGCTGATTAGCTCACGGGCATCCTAACAGCATACCATGGACATTTTGACAGATACAACGGACGTCCAGTGGGGACATTCCAGGGGACACGAAGAGAATCTGGCGCGATATCCCATGGGACACCCCATGGGCTAGTTGGGCATGCAATAGGACACCAAGTGTATCCCATGGGCAAATCTCGTGAAAATTCCAATGGGTATTCCGTGGGATATAGCGGATATCTCGCGATACATCACATTGGACATCACGGGCATTCCCGGTGACATCCCATTGGACATCCTATGGTCTAGTTGGGCGTCTCATAGGATATCGCTGGCATCTTATGGGAATCCCATGAGACAACGTAGGCATTGCATGGACGACAAATTTCACGACAGATAGAGGTTCGCAACTGGTTTATGAGGCTTCCATTTAGACACTCACCGAAACACTGATTTCGAAAAACCCGAAAGTGCAATCCGATGGAAAAACCAGTGGTCCATCTATACAACAAAAGCGTATTGCTAAAATAGAAGGATATTCCCACGATTTTGGTTTACGGAACCCATTCCAGAAAACGAAAACGCCAAAAATACTACCCCTATCGTAGAATGCGTCGGACATACTATGGGACGTCCGGTGGAACATCCGGTGGGACATCCCATGGGCACCTGGTGGGTATTCCATAGGTATCTCGCACGAAATCGCGGGGATTCCGTGGGAATTCCAAGGGACATCGCCGATAATGTCGCGGAATCTGATACTAAGTCACACGGGCTACTGTAGTTCCCCCAAATAGCATGGAATTATGGAAAACATGTAGCTCCATGAAGGTACATTTTGTGGCTTTGATTCCAAACAGATGCCAAGGATATCCCATGGGTATCACGTCGGTATTCCATAGGCAATCCCATTGTCTCCCTACCAGCAGCCCGTTAAACATATATTTGGACACCCCGTCGGATGCCGCGGTATCGCATGGGATGCATACGGGATGCCCACGGGATGCCGACCAATAAACACTGGACGCCCATTGTACGCCCCAATCTCCCAAGATGTCTCACAGGATGTCCTACGGAATGCCCATTAGATGCCTATTCGATACCAATAGCATAGCCATGGGATGACCACAGGATGCCCCGGAATACGAACGGGACGCTCATGGGATGTCTCACGACAATCCCGTGGGGTCCGTTAATAATAAAAACGTTATGAAATACCTCGTTCAAGCTACTTTTGTTTGCCTATTTCGGAGCTGCGCGGGGGGTACTGCCATTGGAATGTCCCATGTAACCCCTGAACATGCCTACGAGATGTGATATGGACCATGGGACCCCGCACACTTTGACACGATATATACCATGCGATGCCCACCGGATGCTCATGGGATGCCCATGGGACCCCTACCAGATTCCCATTGGATGTCCATGAGATGCACATGGTATTGTCACGGGGTGTCCGTGGGATGCCCATGAAATTCCCACGAGATACCCATGGTATGCCCGTGGAATACACATGAGAAGCGCATCGGAGACCCACGGGATGCGACAGGATGACCCAATAGGAAAGAAATAAAAAGCCTGGCAATACATGATGTCTCCGCTGTATTATTTGTGTAGGGTACATCGCAAGGGTGCAATCGCTTTATGGAGCATGTCGTCGTCGTCATTGTTGTTCTGCCCATATATCATCATCTCTGAGGCGGTGTACAACGCACAGCGCACGTAAAGCAGAGAACCAGTCACCCCAGAGTCGACAGATATACGCAGGAGTAAGCGTGAGCCTGCTCCACTTCAAGAGCCGCGATGATAATTGTACCGCCCAGAACAGTGAACCATCCAATGGTCTTTGGTCTCATACCCAATCTAGCAAACACGTAGGTCGGCAGGCAGAGGACATGTCACACGTAATTACAGGTCACAAAGCACCCTGTAACCAAAGTGGATATAATTGAGTTCCTCGTTGTCAAGATTCGAAGGCAACATGATGAAAGTGCGGACTAACCTCATCGTTCATTGCGTGTACAACCCTCTTCATGGACTCTGCTACCCCCGCGATACTCCTACAGTATCCGAAGGCGCATCCAGCGGGCCGTACGTTCGCCAACGGCTTTGGTACCATTGCTCAAACAAACACAGTTGACGTTATCGGACATACAAGCCGCAACCTTTCTTGCTTGGAATACATCCCAGCCTCTCTCACGACGACTGGTTGCTCGATAAGAACAAATACAAAATCTGTGTACGAAACCAATATATTTACCGAGGTTAGAGCATTTCCAACCCTCGCCCGTAAAGCTGATGGCCCCGACCAGCTTATCGTCGGGCATTTAAGCTTTCAAACAAAACAACGTTGTCGACACGCATTTTCCGACTAGTCTACTTTGAAAAACAAACAAAACATCCGACGACCAATTCCTACGAATGATAGGGGCGCACGCGGACAAGCAGAACGAACTCCCTTACGAAGGATTTCTCTATGTTTTGGAGGCCATTGTGCACACCATCTCCACGCAACAACAGCGCAATGGTGACATCTTCCTCAAGACTCCAGGTACGGTGCAGTATACTGGCGCGATACCAACACCCAAACGTTGAACCCCGACGGATGAAATACATCGTGAAGACAAACAACATGTTATTTGGTTCCAGCTTGACGGTATCCAGTGCCTGATGTTCCGACGAGTTACACGACCATGAATTTCACCTGCTCGACGCGGCGACGCGTATCAAAACATGGAAGGGCAACACCTCAATGTTATTGCTGTATACGCGGCCAACGTGTGTTTTCGTAGTCGTAGGTATGGCGAACATGGCTTGAAATTGTCGGCATCACTTTAATCATTCCAGCTCCATATACTAAATACCAGCACACGGGAGTGTAATTTCAGCTGCTAACAGGTGAGTTGCCCATTAAAAGAAAAATGAAATACATCGAGACCAAACACGCCCGTAAAAATGTTTAAACCATAAACACGTCATACAGAGGCATCGGTTAGCATGGGAAGCGCGAAACACCGTCGACGTATATAACCCATCTCTTTAAAAGGCAGTTATCCAATCATTATCCATATATTATTCGATGTGCGTCATTTCCTGTTTATAATACGCTTTGCCATCAGCAGGCCACCTACGGCGAGTCACATATTCTATCACGCCATGTGTACTAGCCAGTGGATAATTTAACAACAGTCGACTACGCGACCACTAGTTCTAAAGTTCGATTGGCATATGCTAGGTGTTGCTGGAACACACTCAGCCTGCTGCACACCCGAAATACTGTACGTGAAGTATTGAAAAGCCGACGAGTGTGCTAGGAGAGCTGAATGTTCGTCGATGGACGCGTGGCAGTTTTGACCACCAACATGACTATTAATATTAAGTGTCGTAGGTCATCACATGTATAAACACACGATGTGGTGCACGTAATATGTGTCTTAGCTCATATCCTGCATCGGCGGATAGCACAATAAGCGGGGATGGCACAACAGCGTGTACTCATCGCAACACCCGGACGCTTTGCACCCATCAAAAGACGCTGTCACAGTACAAAATGAACAATGACTACCGGTATCAAGCAAGAGTATCCAGCAAAGACCCGACTCGCGGCATTCTGCCATTATGCAGGGGTACGTCAGTATTCTGCTTTCTTTTTCGTTCAGAAAAAAGTTCGTTTGATGGTCGTAAGCGATAGTGATCAGGAATGCTGTATGTCCCTGCAAGCGTTCGCTATTGATACATGGTATACACACCTCGCTATTTTTTTTGCATCAGAGTCATTCCAATACACAGGCGTTGTCTATACCACCTACTTTCTTCTCGCGAGGGTCCTACGTTTGTTTGAAATAGTGTTCAGTTTAAACGTATCCACTCACTCAGAACCTATCCTAATCAACAGGTATAATTGGCTCGAAGAACATTCATGCGGCAAGCAGGAGATATCGAGGGAAACGTTCATCGGTCACCGTACCCTCCCTTTCGTGTAGCGGGCGAAATGTGGATCCGGATGACAAAGTTCACACGAACACCCGGTAAGTCAGGGCGGTTAACTGTCATATTTTAAATTCTTCCTTTGCGCATAAATAGTATGTGTCGAAGCCTTCAAGTAGTAACTAGAGTCAACCAGGGGCGTCAATCTGAAACATAAACCTAGGTATCTACATTGAATCTAAACGAACTTTAACTGGATACGACGCACCTCCGTGATGCCCAGCCATTCGTCGTCATCACCGTCGAGGCATAGTTTGATTTCCTCGGTCTCGTCGGTGTCGAGGTAGGAGGTCTCGTAGTATAGAGTTGTGCCGCTAGACGTAATGTCGGTAAGGTAGTTGCCGTTTTCGTACACGTTAATCGTCTGAGTGCTCGACGTCCCCAGATGGAATGCGATACGCATCTTGACAATGTCCTGGGGCTCCTCAAAGGAATAAGTGATGCAGCAATCTTCTCCTTGGGCCGACCAGCGAGAGTTCGCCGCGAGACTGCCGTCCCGGGTGTTTTCGGGTACGCAGCCGTTCGGGTCACAGCCACCATCCTCTCCATTACGGGCGTCGTAACACGTGGCATCCACGTCGACCCAAGTTCTCATGCCTGCCTCGACGAGGCCTGCCATGGGAAGCGGTGTGGAACGGGGCGGGGGTGGGTGTGAGGCGACTAAGCTGTTCATACTATGTGCAACATTAAACGAATTCCAGAGGTTTTGAGGCTTGCAGCGGGAAATGCTTAAGTCGCGTTTCCGTTTTCCGTCGTGCTGGGTTTGAGAACCACAATTTGATGTTACTTCAGGATTAGCACTTTGCTCAAGTTTGAGAACAGACGTCTAGCATGAAGAGTGGGCGAAAAATGAGCGCAGAAATAGGATGTAGATGTAACCTGTATGCGTGCGTGAGAAATATATACGGCATGCAATTCGGAATGGTAACCGAAAGTGAGTGTACAACATGATTTGTTGAAGTAAATTAAAAACTGTTTACTTGTGTTATTCGCTAGACGCATACTCGATACCACGGTGTATAAGAAGGAAAACATTAGTTTCATGTACATGTATAAAACTGGATACTGCGCACGCTATGGTAGCGTGGCCATCAACTGTTCCGAGGCCCCATACTTGGCAAGCTCGTTACGAACAAACGCTGTTTTCTAACTGTGTTTCTGCTAACGAGCTTGATACCACCTCCGCCCATAATGTGTAACTGGTCGATACACTGTCAGCATGTTTTTGCTTGACTCGGGTCAATTAATTCCTGCGTTAGAGCAGCAGGTACCGTTCGCAGACAGGGCTTGAACTGCAGGTGTAGTTTATATGATGTGCTGATTAGTGGGACAGGTATACTCTGAAGATGCCCAATAACGGTTTTGCCAAACAACGAACATGTTCTGTTTTGGTAACCATGCGTCTATGGATGAAAGCAACTATACACCATGTTACGGAACTTGGTCCAATTCGTAGTTTCGTGCAGATGACAAGCGCTAAACGAAATATGCCCTGCCCGAATGAAGCAAAGGCGCCGCGATGTTCTATCGCGACCACTTCTACATGTACTGACCGTTAAGTAACTCATCCGGGCGTGCACTAAGTACGAGCAACAGAAGCTACACCAATGCGTTGTCATGGTGACGGCTATGACCAAAATGTTGACTTCAACTTTTAAACCTTTTCAGAGTCAGGCATGGTAAAACGATTCAGGCTCAGCGTTACTCTGGAATGATGAACGTTATAAAACGTATCGACATCACACCTACACAGCACGGCGGTCATTGATATCGCAATTACTCGCAGTGCGGCGCGTCATCCAAAAACATACCGGTAACCGTTATCTCGCATGCCACCAATCGCACATCTCAAAGGAGACAGCTAATTTGTGGTTCTGGAGCCCTGTATTTTTAACCCTGTTTGGCGATGACAGGCACTACCCACATGAGAAGATATAAAACAACATCACGACCAGCGTCATCAACGGCAAAGTGAGATCGACGTAAGATTAATGTTTTCTTGGTCATTCATGTGCCTTGTTCGTACCTGAGGTAGTGCCGACAGTGGCAGCGTAGATGGTGGCCAGGATAGCGAAAGAGCGCATAGCGATGGAGGCTTCAATTCGGTGTTGCTGCGTGCGGGGTAGTTCAGGTGATAGTGATTGGTTGGGTTGAAGGAGTGAGGAGCAAATGAGTTGGTCGGCGAGGCCCAATCGTTGGTAAGTTGGCAAGCTGTTTAAGGACTGTTTCAGTGGGCATGATTCGGACTGTTCTTGAAGTCTGATATTCAAGATCAAAACGTCTGACAGAGATCATGCATGTTTTTCGGGGTATATAGTTAGGGAACTTGTCCGAAGCATCCGGTTGACTTGAGCATACGTTCAGAAAACATTGAGTATAATGCGGAAAATATGTGTTCGCCCAAAAGCTTGTGGTCTTGGTGTCGATGAGCTATTTCCGCCGCAAATAGCTCCTTGGCTGACTCTAAGATTAAATCTACGCGTTTTTTGTATTCAAAATTTCTTCGTAGCCGGGTAATCAACGTTTTAACAAGTTGCCCCGTCACACACAGTTGGGACATCGCTAGGCGAAGGGAACACCGTGCACGCGGCTATATAGAACTTGGTTAAATTTACATACTACTGCTTTAGTGTACACATATTTTGATTGTAGTTTCTGTTCAGTCGTTCATCATGATGTAGTGCGTTAGTGGATCAACATGCTTAGTGGATCACATTGACAATTATGGCATCTGGATCACCGGGCTGCTAGTGGATCACAAAAAATAAAATGACATCGGGACCACCCGCCTAGTGGATCACAAAAATGAAAATGGATAGTGGATCACACAAAATAGGATGCGCTGGCTAAGAATTAAAA
>JBBMKB010113945.1:0-20885 GCA_037833945.1 Alaria marginata
CGCTTGGTGCACGCGATGTCTGCCTGGTCGGTGAAAACCCGACAGGCTCCGTCCCGGCATTGTAGGGATGCGAGGGTATATGGTCTTATGACTAAGGCTATGCAATAAATAAGTACACCCCCCTACCGTAGCCTTTGTCTTGGGCAGTCCGCCGGACACTGGGGGTCAACTCTTCCCTGGCCGGATCTCGTTTTCTCCCACCCCGGCTGTGACGAAAAAGGTGATGTCCGCTGTCCACGCATGCATGCTACGATAAAAAGGTGTACTTCAGTATATACCTACAGTATATACCTATTTTTTTTTAGGCTCTTTATCTGAGGGGCTCTACACCTCACGCAAAACATTGACCTTGAGAACCCAATGCCAGTACAAATCGATGAAAAATATCATGGCCTGGTTATGGAATTGAAAATCTGCACCCAATGCCAGTACAAATCGATGAAAAATATCATGGCCTGGTTATGGAATTGAAAATCTGCAGAACACAAGCAGTGGTATACCAACGATGTGTAGGGAAACCCCCCAGGTGAGGAGCGCCCCGTCAGTCAGTTGTTTAGGGGCAAAAAATCATATTATACCCCTACCCTAGCACACGTTTGCACGGCCCACACAAAGAAGATCCGCCGTTTTCTGATAACCGTCTCGGCGCTCTCGCGTTGGAGTCATCCCACGGTAGGGGTTGCACTTTTTGGGGTCAACCGTTCCTGACCGGCTGAGGTCCTGAAGGGAGGAACTTCTGGTTGGTATGACCATTTCACGAGTGCCTTTGTTTCAGGACCAGCGGATAGAAATGTTGATCGCGTTGCGCAAACGAAAATCTTGGAAGTCATGTTTCGGGTGAGATATTGAGCTCCTCATGTCAAGAGCTCATAAACTTATTGCTGCACCCCTACCGTGGGATGACTCATTGGAGCAATGTCCCCGTACGGGGGGTCCTTTGGTGCCTAAAAATATCTAACTGACTGGACTCTTCGGCGTATACAGTACAGGACACCTAGGACACCTAATAAGAAACCAAAGTAACAAGAAACCCAGGCTGGTATTTATAGGAAAATAAGAAATTCGGGATCCGTTATACTGAAGTTAGTGTAGAACGCATCCTTTTTCGAATAAGAAACCCAGACCGGGTCAGTATTTATGTTTCTTATTATTAGGTGTCCAGTACTGTATATAGGAACTACAGTACCTACACAATATCTGTCTGACGGGACTCTTCGGCGTATACATAGGAACTACAGTACCTACACTACTATCGATAGTAAAATCCCAACTATGTTTTTTATAAACAATTCATTATGAAAACACTCCAGCTGTGAGATCGAGGATTTCGTCGAAACTCACTTCGCAAGCTGTGTGTGATACATCGATCATGTTTTGTGTTTGGTGTTTTGTGCTTTCCCGCTTTATCCGTGTCACGCCTAGAAACGTTCAGGGTGAACGGAGCGGTCGACATATCGTAAATCTATGGTTTGAATCGTTCAAAGCATGCCCACGCCGGACAGTACCTACAGTACTCCGAACACCAATGGACAGATTTCCGTGGGCCTTGATGTGTCGGGACCACCCGCTAGACATCGTAGGGGACAGTTGTTTCCGGTCAACCTGGCCCGGGATTCCTCCAGATGGATATCAACACATTCCACTTTTAATACTTGTAGTATACGTATCGGCATTACCAAAAATACACTGTTAATACCTGGTGTACCGTAGTCAAACTATTGTGTAGACAGCCGCGAATAATAGATTGCATGTGCCAGGGGCTGGTTTTGATCATAATTACGCGAATATCAGCAGGGTTCGACCACAGCTCCGCTGTATTGTAGTGCTTGCTGTCTGTAGCAACGAAAACAGCAGAGGTATACACAATAAAGCGCTATATGCCCAAGGACGAGCCAGCTCAGGCGCACGCGGTGGACAAACAATGACGGGAATCGATATTTGTAGGAAACAGAACACCAACCGTCGAGCACCAACCGTTGATGTAAACGGTAACGTGAACTTAGCTGAGGGTTTTAAGTTAGCCGTACAATATGTATATAGGAACCAGAGCACCAAGCGTTGTTGTAAACCGTAAAGTGAACGTAGCTGAGGGTTCAATTTTCGGGCTCGCCCGCAACAACCAATCAATGTCGTAACATATGACTACAACATTACTAAACAATGGGAAAACACTACGGCACATATATCCAACAACTTTCGATTCTCCTTCGCCACTTGAACGGTGCTCCGTGGCACCAGCATACATACGGAGTAGCAGCGATAGCGGCAGTCCGACACGAATCCGACACAAACGTGCACCACAGCCAATCATAATACCCATGACCAGCAGCAGCAGAGTGAAAACATATACCACCAGGTAAGCAGTTACTATAGCTGTTTATTCCAAAGACATTAAAGGGTTTCCGCCTGAAATAAAAATAGCGTAGGTACACGAGGAGATATGTGCATGGTGAGCAAAGAGGCTTGAGGTAGCAAGGCAAATACACTGTACTACTCTAGACACCTCATCGGCCAATCGGCCACAGCCAATGCGCTCTCCGCCTCAGCCCTACAAATCCTCTATCCCAGGGACTATAAGGCTCAATCACAGCCCGTAAGTCTCACAAGTGTTGAGCGAAGGTGGGTAGAGCCGGCTCGTGCTTACTTTGGTGGCCTATCTCAACCCGGATATTGTAAGATCCATGAAGGATCAGGTATTTAGTTGGTGCGTATTGTCTGTGACAGGTGTGACACCATAGTTCTACGGGGATAGCATATGAATGGTAATGTGTTTTATACTTTATGGACTTCGTGATGATGGTGCAAAAGATGCCCACGGGTTCAGTTCATTTTGGGTCCTCTCGCCGAGGGTCCATGTTTATAATAAATACGATACATCTGGTCTCCTTCTTTCCGGCGGAGGCTCGCTTAATGGCTTGAGCTCCGCGTCACCCCAACCTCCTCGTGAGGCAGTTATAACCCGTGCAACCCATTACCCAACAGATATGGCGTGTTGCAGCAGCGCTCGTAGTAAGTCGTTGTTTGCTTGATGTACCGGGAAACGGGCAGACGAACACAACAACGACAATCGAGACAATCGAGCACGCGAACGTGTGCCCGTTTCTATGCGTTTTGTTGCCCAAACACAACACCAATCGTATAGATCTGCTGTCGCCTACCCAGGAGAGTTCGTTTCGGTGACAGGTGGATTTGATGGGGCATGCAGATCACTCGACGACCGCAGGTATAATATCTGTCGCAACCCCCAAAGAAGTTCCTTTGGTGACAGCTATGTTAGTCCTTACTGTAGAGGCAGTGGCCTGTAGCCTACCGAGCCGCTGATCGGTATCAAGGGTCATCTACAGCGAGCAAGTCCACTACGCGGCCTTTCCACTCGTACTCAATGCTCAGTAGCATGGTGTGGCATCGAAACGAACACATATACCACACCAAGTGCAGTACGTAGCGGGTAAGCACGACAGACAACGTTGTGGTCTATGATAGTTTGGTGATGTACGTTACTGTATGCTATCCTAATCAACTCTTTAAAGTACGGCTTAACTATTGCCTGGTAGTTCGTAATCCATCTTCGGTAAACGAGGAAGCATACCGTACACGAAAAAAGCACGTTACAAGACGTTTCGTCCGGGCGTTGACAATAGCAGAGATTAGCCTACTTACCATGATCAAGCGTCAATTTCCCCAAGCAGCAATCAGGGAACATTGCCGTGGGTCGGTCTGTGCAATAACCTGTACGGCACGTCTAGCTATACTCGTAGCGCGTGCATGTAGGCGAGGAGTTGATAGCATGCATCATATTCTACCCGTCTTCTCAATCTGATATTATCATCGGCACGGTATTCTCACCCTCCTTCCCGGCCCGAGTGTACCCTTGCAACATAAACGTACTTATTCTGAGCTCACGTTGCAATCGAACTTGCCTATCAGCAACTCACGTGCTCATTGTTCGACTATCGTTGCCAGTCGGCCACATACATCATAGACAGGTTATGAGCCTCGTCGTCGCGAAAGCGCTACAACCTCAACCAGTCTTATATTAGAGACTTGGCCTGGATGACTGAACCACATACAAAAATGGAAATGAAACTTAGAGATTTCCCCTACAAAGGCCTCTGTACCTCTTGGGAACACTTTGTCGCAAACCGTACCGGCGATTACGCATGTATTATACATGTTCCACCGAGGAGCTGACCCAAGACGCGGATTTTTGCCAGACCGGTCCGATCTTGCAGAAAGTACAGATCCCTGCTGTGCTGTTCCAAGCGCTTCCCTTCGTCACGACACGCGGATCGTCCACCCTCGGAGACACCCATCAACACACCGCTGTAAGGATATCTACATCTGGCGCAATACGAGTCTGGCCTTCGCTATACGCTGAAGTATACCTCGACAGTTTCCCTCCAAGCAAGCCATGTCGAAACACGATCGACCCCTCCCCCTTGTTTTTTACTGGTTCTCAGGTTTCCTCTCATGGATCGCAAACCGTGCCTACGGCGGACATTCAATAATCGCATGAACCGCCTGGGAGCCGCAACAATCGGCCTTGGGCTGTGTTCGATGGCAATCGTTTCGGCTGGAACATTCTGGCTGGTCGGCGTTTGGTGCTTCTTGCAGGTGACGTGACCGTGGAGCCCACCTGCTGGGGAATAAAAATCAGACTCGAAACGAATAATCTAGCTATTCGTGTTAATAGTGGAATTCTCAACCAACGCGGTATACTTCCGTAGGGGTTGAGCTACTGAACCAAAACGTTTCTGACTGACAGGGCTTCTCAACCGAAGAGCTGCCCATTACACTAAGATCCGACGTAACTTGCACACTGTCTTTTGCTAGATACTTGAGCCATAGTGTATCGGAGCTTACTTTTACTTTGGTTTCTCGAAGTCGGTTGTTGTGTGAGGTATGGCGTTCCTCACATGAAGAACCACAGGAAATATAGGTGCTACCCCTACCGTGACACCCTTTTAACCGCGCTCGGTGTGGATGGCCTCTGGCTTTGGTTTCACGTTAGGCGGTGCTTTCACCTCGCAGTGCCGACCATACAGCACACGGCGGTCTAAATAGTGGACACTTGGATACTTGGGGCCCGTTCTTCCTACTGTCAACGTATATAATTTTAACGCCTTCACTGCAATCTGCCCCGGCATTTCATTGATCGTTGGGCCCAGATTAAGACCTTCATGTGATGTCTTGCGCCAGGGACGGGGCTCACCGGGAGGGCGTTTGACGAGGCTCCCAAAACATACAAGAGCGGAGCATTGTGTATGCGCACGATCTTGTAACATACCGGGCACAGTAGCGGCAGAGGTACTTCGAATGCACCCGTATGTATTTGCGAAGAGGAGAAACATATGCCCTACTCATTCAGAATACCAATAACAGTTTCCTCCGCAGAACTAAGAATACTACTTTTACTGGTGTATCGCGCCTAAATTGTGCTACGTTGAGAAGAAGTCTGAAAGTCTTGACCCGTTCCCTGAGTATTACACAGGACCATAGCAACCAAAACCCACGATATACTCGACAACGTACTTAGAAGTTGTTACCCTGTTGGTGCTACCAAACTTGGTCCTAATTGCTATGTTCTCCCATAATAGTGCTTCAGTCCAGAGATTGCGCCGGGTGTCAACAACGTCGTGCACACATATGAACGCGCTGCCGATTCAAAGTACAATCAAAGATCTAACACTCTAATAACACGGTACTGCCAGGCATGAACACGTGCCAATCGCCAGTATCCATCGCTAAGCACGAGTCATTCGTGAACACTGCATAACGTGTTTCGCAGGGGTTTTGCGCTGGAGCCATCGACGCTATCGCTAATGTTGCCATCAACGATGTGCACGGCGCTGGAGCGGCGCCATGGTTGCAGGTGAGTTTAGTAGTCGCGACTTTGCAACAAAAAACAAACGAACGGTAGGCTGGTCCTTCATTTCTGGGTTAAGGGTTACAGCGCATTCAGCGTATCCATCCATCACAAGTACGAAATTACAACTCGTTTTCGGCCGATGGACTCTTTGCTGGTGTCAAACGTATTACGCCCGAAACCCAAGAGTGATGTTTAGTTCAGTGTTTGGTGCTAAACAATCGTCTTCCTCCCGGGTGGTTCGGTGGTGCCTGGTTTCAAATTGTCACCTGCCTCCTGATAGTAAACCTTGAATTTTGTCGTGTGGCGATGGAAACTAACTATGCAACGAACCCCCTTCCACCGACAGTATAAACGTGCCTTCTTAGCCAGAGTACGTTGCGATATTCCGCTGTAAAGTGTCTAGGCCAGTACCTAGCCTACTCACAACAATGTGTTGCTTCATCCCTGTCGGAAAGTTCTGATTCCCGTACAGTATACGACATCGTTGTAACTGTCTTCGCTGTGCCAGTAATCTCCTCCCCTGTGTCTCTCTCCCACCGTGAACGATCGACCATGTATCGACAGGGGTTGCACTTTTTCTTCAGTTTCGGCGCGCTTGTGGCCCCTGCTGCTGTCGGCGAGCTTGGGTACCGGGAGGTCTTCGTAGCATTTGGTGTCCTCGCGATTCCCGCATCTCTGGCTTGCTGTCTGGCCGAAGGCGCTAACGGTGGCAGTGACACTGACAGTCGCTGGCTTTTGCAAGGAAGTGGTCCGGGAATTCTCCTAGAGGAATCGTACCGAACGACGCTTTCGACCGATGTCACTCTTACGTCCTCCGAAGACGACATGGAGACCCTGGAAGGTAACCTGTGTCGACGCATGGCTACGGTAAGGGTGCAGCTACAGTTTGTTTGGCGCCTTCACTCGAGGAGCTCTATGCTGACGTCGAGAAAAAAATGGAAATGCAGCCCGATGACGATCCCATGGCCTAGGTATAAAACATCGAATAATGTAGTGAAACACAAACAGCGGTCTAATGATATTGCGTAGTTTGTGAATTAAGGGGCCCCGTCAGCCAGAAAGAGGTTGGGTAAAACGTGGTCCCCTCGTCGGAACACGCGTCAGTATGTTAACGTTAGTGGTGCGGTTCACTTGCGAGGCAAGCGAGGAGGTGCTCGAATAGTAGGGGGACTCGGGCGCTCGGTGTGCTTTGCGGTCGGCTGGTCTCCTTTGATGTTTCATGTGGTGAACTAAGACGCACTGTTGAGTGTAGTTGACGAAGACGCGGTCGCTTCTCGGTGAGGCATGTGTTTCACACTGAATTAATTACAACCTTACGTTCGCAAGTACCGGTAGCTTGTGCCCTATCGCCGCTACTGTTGTGCTCTGCGCGACTGCGTCCATCCTATTCCTGCACCTCATATGTCTCAATGTTTGGTTGGAACGATAAGCTAAACTCAAGTTGTGACCGCTCCGCTATGCCTGGGCAGAGTGGCCGGTTTTAATCCCTAGCAACCGCCGATTGGTGCAAAGCAAAACACGCAGAACAAACTTGATCACCGACGCCTATACATCATGTTTTCAATAAACAGGGGACGTCTATGGCCTGCACGAGTTCCTTGGTAGACGCATATGGCTTGTATGATTCGTTTATGAGACGCATATGGCCTGCATGATTTCTTGTTCCTTCCCTTCGAGGTCTGTTGAATTAACCGTTACAGCACCGTTCACATGTATCCGACACAATCACCGATCAGCAGGGGGGCGACGACTTTCATATGGGAGCCTCTTTAGCAAAGCAGGGCCCGACAGTCTACAGGAGGATGAGGAGGAGGAGCTAACAAGTGTATCGCCATCAACGGACATCCTGTCGACGATCCATACCACCGAGCATGGGCAAGATAATAAACTTTCTACGCGGCCTGGCGCGGCCGCTATATCCATCACTGACGACAAGTTTGGGACGCAGCAACCGGAGGAACGTATTGTGGATGAACACTTGCGGCTAAGCGCGTCACTTCCAGATAGAAAAACTATAGAAACACGAGACCTCTTGACGGAACACCAGACTCAGCAGAGTGGCCGGGATTATCTACCGCCGCAAAATGGAGGGGAGGGCAGTCTTCCGCCGGCCTCCCTGGTAGTGCTTCTGGCGCTGTTTTTGTTTCTCTGCGTCGGTGTCGAGGTCGGGTTCGGCGCGTGGGTCGCCGTGGTGGTGCTGCGAGATGATTTATCTGGAGAAACAGGCGCCGTCCGCATGGCCAGGTATGAAGAGAAGCAGGAGATAAATGCTTGTTTGTAACTTGACCTCCAGTCACGGCGATACCGATCGGCTTTCTGTTGACCACTGTGGTTGGGTGGGCGGGTCATTCTGTGCGGTTGATGAGCCTTTTCATCGTGTATGCCGTGGGGTCGACGTCCTGTAGATTGTTTTTACTCTTACTGCTTGGAGTTGTGCGTTAAGGGCCGGATCTTCTGAGCAGTTGTATATATCGTTTCGCTTGCTCTGTACTATTCATGTGCCGTCACCGTTGAGTACTCTACAGCCGTGGGCCTCTGACGCTAGTACATTCCCAAAGCCAACATAATTCTTTCGCCACCCCCCCCTCCCGCGTCTCGCCATTCCCCACCACCAACACGTGTACAAGAACCATCTTTGTACGAACTTGCTATCGGAAATCTCACACCACCTTGCTGATATGCTCCCTTGCCATATGTTCTCCGCGTCAGCCTGTTCTGGGGCGGAGTCACGGTGGGGAGGCTGCTGGCAGTGCCCTTGGCTGTTCGATTCTCCACGTCCTTTCTCGTAAGGACTAACCTACTTGGCGGTCTACTATCGTCTGTGCTGCTGCTTCTGGCTGGAAGGGTAAGCGCCAGGAGGATTGTCCTCGCACGCTACTGCAGTCTGTCTGGAAATTGCCAGCCTCACTTTTCCCGAAGGGTTCACGGCCACAGGGTTAAAGATTTGTTTGCTGGAAGAGGTTTGATTGGCATTCGACCATTGTACAGAAAATCTGCATGAACTGGCAACGCGGCAAGAAGCGAGCGCGGCAGCGGGTGTAAAGTAGTTTTTTTCCGGGTGTCAACTACAAGCTAAATATCATGAGTGTAATTGGCAAGCAGAATCACCGTGGCAGATGAAGTTAAAGTTGTCCACACATAATTTCATCTCGAAGAACGACCGTGTTGGTTTTGCTCGCCTCCTATTTGTTTCCTGAACCCAAATGGAGTTGGTGTTCTTCCCGTCGTCCGAGTCGTTTAACGCTTCGTTACTCGCGAGTAAGTGCCAATGAGTGCGCTAATATGTATGCGTTGGCAATGACTCCCGTTCCTTGCCTCTGCCGTCCCCCCTTGATGCAACCCCATGAAAGGTCAGTTTTGTATGGGTTGCGTTAGGATCTGGATTGCTCGGCCTGTTCATGGCCTCGAGTTACCCTCTCGCCATCTCCCTGCTACCGAGTGCTGGTGAGTGCGCTTTGTACGTGCTTTTCTCGGGGACTGTAACTTTTCAGCTGTCGTGGGTGGAAGGGAGTAGTGTACAAGAGCATCAGTTATCTTGTGAGTGGAAACAAAGCCAAACCCAGAGAGAGCGGGTTGTAGTTTGGCTCGGATCGTGCGTTTGCCGATATTGCGTATTTTCGCGGTTATATAATGTCACCGGAATGAGCTGTCGCCCTTCGTGCTTTCTACATTGACCATGATACGTCAAGACCATTGCTGATGTACTCCCTTAAATATGCATGTTTATGATTCTACACCGTGCTAGTGGAACTCCCAAGCACTTTTCGAAGATGAAAGTTGCGCTAAATTAATATAGAAAGCTCATGTTCCGTGTTTTGGAAAGAAAAACAACATTTACTATGTCGGAAGGAAAAGTGAAGTACGTTTGTGAAAGAGTATTGCTGTAGAAACAACATGGCGCGACTAACGTTGCCCATGTATCTAAGGCGGTGGCAGCCCTGACAAACCACTTTCCTCAAGAGCGGCCACGGCTCCTACAGGGCACCGCACCGATCCGACCCCCCCCGACTCCGTTTGTTTCACGGCAGTCGGTGTAAACAGGCACGTGCGCTCTCAGAAAAGGGTTCGGGTTTGCACATAGAAAACACATAAGTTGAACAACGAGAAATTGATTGGAAACACTCGCGAGCAAAAAACGGGCATACGATCACCACATACACGTATACGACGGCATGACAACGGACGCCAAAAAACGCGTTCCACGTGAGGGGGGCAGACAACGGTGTGCCAATATATGAAGCACAACGCTCAAAGCCGCACGCCAGTGGCTCTAGAAGTGACTAATATTTTCGAGCTCTTCTCTGCTGCACTGTATGTTGGAAAGAGACCTTCGTTCCTGTCTCGACACTTCTTGACCAAACGCGCGATTTGCGACTTGACCTGATCCATCCCTCGATAGGGTGACCGAACGTCTGGAGATTGTTTTTCGGGTACTCAATCCTGATCCTCTTGCACACTCGCGTGTCCCGTGCCAAACACCAGCCCCCCAGAGATCACATCCTTCAGCAATCGTTTTTGTCGCATTCACGCCAGAAATGCATGCAGCAAGATCGTCCGAGAGCGCCACCTTGTATCCATGCGTTCACAGCATGTGGAGGCAAGAACGGTTTTCTTGGGTCAGGAGCCGCGCTTCGGTATTTGGCCGTTCCACCCGCCGATGAATTTTCGAAGCCAAGTGTGATGGCCTTGCGGTATACTGTCGTAGTTGTCCCATCCCACGATCCATATCGTCATCTGCGTTCGTCACGGAATAGGCTAAAACCTCTTTGGAACCAGAATGTTTGTTTTGCGATTTCTGTAGGGTGTTGTTTGCGAGTTCCCAGACTCGGACATACTGCAATGGTTGTACAGCCGCAGTATATAGTTCGGCTGTGGCCTACTCACCGTGTGCAATCCACCAGCTAGCCTGCTGCCCATTGCTGTTGCGGCGAAATAATTTTACCATTAACACGACCCCTCACTGCAGCTGACTTAATTGAATGTGATATTCAACTTCCACATCGCTTTACTCAACCAGCTTGCTAATATCATATCATACGTACAGTAGTATACGCACGTGCACTCTGTGCCGTAGTCTCAATCCCTGCCGCCAGCTGTCAGTTATCATTTCGTGTGGAAGTCAAAACCGCTGAAACAATTTTATGACCGCTGCAAATGCGCTCGGACGCCCTTCTTACCCTGTTTTCCTAACATGGCCGCTTGTCATACCCAATATATTATTCGGCCCCAAAACACTCCTTGTTGGAAACAGGGTTCCTTCTTTCGGATAAGAACTCGTCACGAATGGTCGCCGGCGGCGCTATGGGAGAGATTATGGTGCCTGCTCTTATCGCCGCTCTTTTGGGGCCTGACGACGGGGGATGGCCGGCTGCTCTTTATTCGGTTTGCGTGGTGACATCGATACTTCTGGTGGTCGTGTACGGTGCTTGTTGCAGCCAGCTTAAAGCAGCCGGTCGACAAGTCGGACAAGGGCAAGGGTGACTGTGACGACTTTTTCGGTGTGATCTTTAACGCGAAAGCTCATGTTAACAGAGGGGCGGTTGCTGTTCCCCCTAAACTCGCGGTAAGACGTTTTCACGCTGCGCGGGCATTGTATCGACTGGGATCGGTGGGGACGTTTCGTGGACAGCAACAGCTGCAGAGCAGTTCGTAGACAAACACTGTATCGTCGTTAGTCTTCGTTTGGTTCAATTCTGTTCCAGACTAAAGTTGTTCTATTCCGTCCGCCAAATACAAACTCGGGGACATACTGCTCTTGAGCAGATGTATGGCATACTGCTCTTTAGCAGATGTATGATATGGGATATCCAAGGGCCTTCGTCATTCTAAGTCTGAGAATAAGCTGCGCAGCAGGTGCTGACCGCTTGCACTCTTTTTCGTCGTAGTTATGGAAGGATCTGGGAAATACGGATATATATATATTGATGGTGTGGTGCGGCCGTCACGCTTGTCGTGAGAAGACCTCGAGCAGCAGAGCAACACATCCTCTGTCGACCACGACCGCAATTGGGGTGACGGCCACGGCAACCATTCACCAGTGATGTTGTATTTTAATGTATAGCCGTCGGTGCTTTGTTTGGCGAAGCCTTATCGAATCAATGTCGCGGACCCATGGATGTTATTCGATGGGTACGGAAATTTATGTATTTGTGCTTTTGTCCAGACGGTAGACACACTTTCCGACTGGAGTGATAACGAGGAGTGCCCCCCTGAGTTAGGCTAAACAGCCAAATATCCAGTCTCCCTTCATTCTGGAATTTAAGTTTTGTTGTGTATGTATTTGACTGAATCTGTACACCAGTTTCAAACCCTGTGGACCGCCGCAAACGCCAGGACAGCCGAGAGAGGGGCGTCTCCCTTTCTTGAAAGGGTCTGAAAGAGTTAACAAAGTTGAGTTAGAGAGTTGCCGTAACGTATAGCAGAGTCCAGGAGCAGTACCCGTAGGTATGAAACAATATCTCGGCGCAGAATTTCTCCAAAGTACTTGGGATCAAGCCTATCGTAGGAGGGTCACTGTTAGAACTCTTTTTTCGGCGACTCAGAGCCACTCGCGTGAGTTGCTGATGTTTCCTTTGATTATTTCGTTTTCTCGATGTGCGCCGCCATGAACGTACTTGTTACGCTGCGTGCCAACACATCATATAAGTCAATTTTTGAGTGGTCTAAACTCGGCAGTGAATATCGGGGTACACCCTCCAAACCGCTCAGCCTCGACCACAGGGAGCTGTTGAACACGGCCGCGGCATGACGTTTCTCGCGCTGCAAGTCCATCACCCTAGGTGGTTGGTGATACTGTGCGTTTATCAATCGTTCATTCGTTGTATCTGGGGCCAAATAGGGTGAGTAGGTCGACCTGAGAAGGTTCACGCGCTGCCGACGCAGCCCGGACTGTTTTCAGGCGGCCAAAAAAGGACTGAAACTTCGTGAGTGCCAGAAAGGTGGTATGGCCATGTGGGCATATGGCCAATGGAGTGGACGGCTGCGTAGGAGGGTGGCCAGAACCGCGCATGCCGACATTTGAAAATCTGAGCAGGTTCCCTTACAACGAATTTAAGCGGACAATAGCGAATAAACGAACTAACTCAATCTTGGAATATTGGTCTGGATAATACATATGTTCGGGGCGAAGCCCCTCTTATAAGCTAATACAACTGCACCACTAACTTTGATACATACCTGGGTACCAGGTATGTATGCTGTTTGGAATAATATATACCCACCGTACAAGATAGGCGTTACCTGGGTACCAGGTATGTATGCTGTTTGGAATAATATATACCCACCGTACACGATAGGCGTGTACGGTAGGCAGTGTAAACGACATAATACACACACCTAGCACATAGGTTGCCCCTCACCACCCCCTCGAGCACAGAGGTACTACAGCGCTCATGTTCACCGTAGACAACGTCAGTGATATAATGTAACGCACACTTGGTACAGTTTAGTATTTATTTCAGCAGTCGACACCCCGAAGACCATTTACAACGATCAGGCGGGCGCGTTTCCAATATTTACCTGCACCACACTCGGTTTCCTTTCCCGTGCATGCACATCTCTGCTTTGCTTCTCACGTTTAACCCGGACGAAAACTGGGTATTATCGCCCTGCAGTGCGTCGTGTTAGACACGACAGTGCTGCTACAAGTCAAAACATTTTATTCTCCCAACTCTTTATTTATCAGCCTTTCACGAATCTCTCAGGAGTAAAACAAATCGCAACTAGCGTGGAAAGCGATACCTTTTTCGCGAGTGAACAAAATTCAACTTTAACATGTTGAAGAGGGAAAGGGACAGCTGAACCCCTCTCGCGATAAAAAATAAGTCAAGAACCGCAGGAAGAAAAGTGGAGGGAAATATTTTGTGTTTACCTTCCCCCTGTGTGACCCCGGCTGGTGCGTCAAAACATCCGGCGCCCAGCATAAAAGGGACGAAAACACACACACACCCCTTTCATGGCACTCTTGTATTTGCACCGCCATGGTCCCCACCTGAGCCTGCAAACGCCACAGTACACTCAGAGAAACCCAACCAAGTCATGCTACTTTCTGTTCGTCTGCGGTTGGCGGGGCCTTGGCCTTCCTATATTTGGAGAACTCCCGTCCACCGCAGCTACCTCGCGCGCAGATTGGTTGCTGCAGCAATGCAGAAATTCCTTCAGTTTTTTATATTTATATATTTTTTTGTCTCTTTCAAGTTGTCTGCTTTCCTGGCGAAAGTGCATACAATAGGTAGCCCCCTTCTAGGGACCATGATACGTCGGGACGCCAAGGTTCCTTATTTAACGACGCCCCTTAACAACGTTGATCAATTTAAGGGAGCTAGGTCCGTTGAAGCTGAGCATATACCGATTAAAGGGACCGAATTTGTCAATTAAAACGGTCAGCACGCGACGACATATTGAACAGGGCACGAAAGAACGGCACGATGTTGGGCTTGTTCGCCCGTTGTAGGTGCATAGTGCGCTGTGATCGCCGGGCCACCGATGCAGGGCACAGTGCGAAGTATGGACGAATACTACTTGATCTGGAGGCTCAGGTAGACTCCGTCGTGAGATTGAAGAGTAACGTTCAGAGGCATGCTACAGCAGCAGTTACTGTAGTAGTATACTGTAGGGGTGCACCTATAGTTTTTTAGACTCCTCAGTTGAGGAGCTCACTTGCTCACCCAAACACTACACTAGAGAAAATTGGAAGTGCAATGCTATTAAAGTACCTGAGGGTATTAGTCCGTAGGGTTAGGGTTGCAATGCTTGGCCAAATCACCCTGCTGTAGTTGCAATGTGTTTCTCTGTCTTGTAGTTTGTGACCGCAGAGCTCTCCCCAGGGGGCATCGACACGAACACTGGTTGTGCTGGGTGTAGATGAGTGGAAATATCAGTTTACTGTGATGAACACACACACACTACCGTAGCACTTGTTCCAATCATACAGCAGCAGTAGTATGCCATCCACTTGATTTAATATCCACTCCTACGCACATTACTGCTCGTACTTCACCAAATGAAAGTGTGAGTATTTCTTCCGTTGCCCAGTGCACTTTGCACTTCTCTCTGGCTAAAATTTACAGCGAACGATGATGGCAATGTTGACTATCGCTGACGTATTTCCAATGTACATACTGCCGTGCTGCTGCAATATACCTGTATTATCGCTGCGCTGCTACCCCAATGACGGGGACTTTGCATTCGAACCCCGCAGCGCAAGGCGTAGCTATTCGACGCAAGACATGAAGTATACACAGTTGTACGGTACAGCGGTACGACTAAGGCTACAGTAGGGAGGGCATCTTCGTTTTCACCACCGAGTCTAGGCTCTGAATCTCATTCGAAACCGGACCTTTTAACGTTTTGTTGTGGCAACGTAATAAAGCATTCCATGGCCGTACATAAAAGCGAAACCGCAAACCACAGGGGAGTAAGGTAGCCACTCTTTCGAGTCGCTCTGAGTCGCCGAAAAAAGAGGCCCGCAATGTGACTCCCCTACCGTAGCCTTGGTCGTACACACATCTTGCGCTTACCTGGGGAGCAAACAAGCCAGTTTCTAGCAATCGCGTGGCTTTTAGAAAGCCAGAGACAGTGTCGTGGTCCCTGTTTTTGGGAGCCGAGGTTCCTTATCGAGCGTTTACGTCTATTTTAAGGGACCAGGTCCCTTGAAGTGTGACAAAAACGGGGCAATCGCTTTGATACCGTTTTCCCTTATCGCAGAGTCCCTTAAATGGAGCAACCTGCTGTATGCTGTATGTTCCGATGTTCGTGTTCCGTACGTTTAACGTTGCATTGGCAAAATATCCCCAGTTGTATTTGGGATGTGCATACGAGGTACAGTACATATATACCTGGTATGATATATATATATATCTCTGCATCTTAGGTTGTGACTACCCACCTGTATTGTACCTGTGTAAGGGTTGGCGACGCCATTCACTGCCGCGGCGTGTGCCGTATGTCGACCGGTCATCGCCCCTCGCTCGAATCATAGATATGCGTGCTCGTGTTATCAGCAATCCCGATACTGGCTTAATATCACACTGTATCGTTACGAATGATTTGGCACACGATATATTTGATGTAGAGCATCTACAGGGCAGATGTCGGAGATAATCCTCAGGTAGGTTTGGTATCCTGCAGGCACTGTAACGTTACGAATAATTTGGCACACGAGATATTTGATGTAGAGCATCTACAGGGCAGATGGTTTAGAAATACTCCTCAGGCAGGTTTGGTATCCTGCAGGCAGTCGCTGGCATCGCTCGCGGTGACGTGCTTCATATTCTGTTTTTTCAGGCGCTTTAGCCTAAAATATGCCTCCAAAAAACTGCTTTGAGATTTCAAGATTGTTGAGAACACGACCGCCGCCATATATCGAGCGAGGAGCGACGACCGACGGAACTACAGCGCTCACCACGACAGCTGATGTCGTAGGAAACCCTTCAGCCAGGCCTGGTGAATCCTACCGTCGCCGTCCTCGTGCGCAGTACTCGTAGCGTGCTTCATATTTCGTATTTTCGGGGGCAGTATAGGTTAATGCGCCTACGAACAATCCTCTGAGATACCAAGGCTACGAGTATCGAGAAGACAACCACGTCTGTATATTGAGCGAGGAGCGAAGACTGACGGAACCACTGTAGTGTACTGATGGTGGTCGTAGACTCCGTAGAGATCAATCGGCCAGGTCTTGTATCCTATATTACGATCGCCGTCATCGCGCGTGGTAGCATGCGAAATACTTTCGGGGGCACTATAGCCAAACTGCCGCCACTTCTGGGGGCGGATTACGCTATTGTAGCTGCCTCCGCGGGCGTCGTTATCTAAAGTGTCCCTGATGGCAAACGTTCATCTCCCAAAACAACAACATCCAGTCGGTCAGGGTGAAGACCGAGTCCCAGGAGGACAAGGCTTACGTTTGCCGGTAGGCAAATGTCTGTCTGGACGAAATCAAGGACGACAAAAACGGCCTGACACAAAGATGGTAAAAACTAAAGTCGCACGACGAGCACAACAAGTAGTAGCAGCGTACCATCGACTCGGCACGGAAGAGGGCAACGCAGCATCCCAGAACAGGGACACCAGCACAGAACGAAAAACCGGTATGAATGTAACTAGAAGAAGACGGCCAGTGTATCGCTTCGGTGAGTTTATTCACTTTCTTCCTAATCACCCGAGTTGCTGCTGGTACGTTATGTAGTAGTCACTAACTAACCCTAGTGGGCATTCGATACCCGGCCACGACGTACAACGGCTAGACAGGAGAATCACCTAAACCACGGGGTGCCTGGGTTTCCAGCTGCAGCCATAGCAAGCTACGGCATCACAGCAGTGGGAGCAGCTGGATTGGGAGGTAACAACGGCGGCAATCGCCAGTGCCACCGGACGGCCTTCGACCCTTCCCCGACACTGGCTCACCTATTCCCCCACCAACAAGCTTAGCCACGGACCCACGTTCTCTTCCACAACCAGCTGACAATGCCGCCTAACTTAACCAATCCCGCCGCCTCCTGCTGTGAGTCATCCCACGGCAGGGGCGAAGCGGGAGTTTCTGAACTTCTCACATAAGGAGCTCAACATATTACCCAAAACATGACTTCGAACACATGCGTTCGCGCAACCTGAACAACATTTCTATGGTCTATTCCTAAAAGACATACCAGGTATACACAAAAATGTATATCATACCAACCGGTACTTCTCCTCTTGAAGAGATCAACCGGTCAGAAACGTTTGGCCCAAAAAGTGCAACCCCTACTGTACTATGATTCCTGCCCGAACATCTCTCGCGCACGTACTCGGGTGGAAGCGCCTGATCCGCTAGACCCAACTGCACGACGCGCTCTCTGTCAATAAACATCGGTATCGACTGCGATTGGCCCAGCAACATTTGTTCGAATCTGCATGCTCCCCATCGACGCCTTCACCGACTGAATGGTTTTTGTTGACCATATTGCTTTTACTCTTTGTTTTTGTCTGCGAGAGATCGCCGAACTCGATCCCCTTAGTATGCTACATAACGGGCGGCGTTCGTTTTCGCGTCGTCTTTCGTGGGTGCTGTGGTATCCCAAGCGTGACCCGCGGTCGGCTTCAAACAGGCTTGGTTCTTGAATTTCCTCGTTTGGCCGTTTATCCTGTTTAGATAAGGACCGACTTGGAGCCGCACACTCTTATATCGACACCGCCACCCAAACGATCGGTCTCATATACCCCTTAGATCACACGGCCTAGGAGATATGGCGATTCTGGCTCGCATGGCTCAAGCGCCATAACATATTCTCCTTTCTCACCAACCCCAAAAAAATCATTTCTAGCACCTTCAAATGTAACGGGGTTGATGTGAACTAACCAATGTGTCCTCTCGAAAACCTCATATAAGCGGGGATATTGCGACACAACCATCCGACTCGATTAACACTCGGCTTACAGCACACCCGACGCTACCGTGCCCCAGTGTGCGCATGCCTCAGCTTCAACCGAGCACCACCAAACCTGCTCACGGCGCCAGGCGACTGGCGCCAAACCTCCCTGTTACGACGGTCACGGACTGCGATACCAAACCAGATATACCAGGCGCCCGGTCGGTTAGGCACACTGTATCCATCGACGCAAACGCTTGAATAATGGCATCGTCAATCACGCCTACAGAAGGGGACTGGACGACCGGCTATTGTGAGCAGCCGCAGGGACGCCGGCCAACTGATCTGGTGGGTCTCCCGCTCGAAGTCTACGCCGAAGGAAAGTTCTCGAAGGGAGGCCGGCCATGTGACCCTGTTGATCGATCGATTAAAATTGTTCCCGAAGGACAGCTCCTGTAGTGACGTCGGCCATTCGACATTGTGGATAGGCTTGTTGAATTCATCACCTAGAACAAGCCGGCGGAGCGACACCGGCCACTCGACACCATCGATATAATTGTTGAATTTGTAACCGATATCAAGATGTCGAAGGCACTCTGGCCACACGACATTGTCGATAGGTTGGTTAACCTCGAACTCTAATTTCAGCCGCTGAAGTGATGCCGGCCACACGATGTTGTCGATCGAAGACTCGTTGAACCAGTATAGGGTAAGGCCTTCCAGCGACACAGGCCATATAACCTCGGCAATCAACTCTTTGACCCTGTCACTGATGGCCAGCTCTCGTAACGACGGCGGCCACGATACTCGATCCATCGGCTAAGCGAACCCAACATCCAACAGCAACGTTTGCAACGGCGCCGGCCACGACACCCGATCAGTTGGCTTGTTGAATTTACCCCCGAGTCTCAGCTGCCGCAACGATGCCGGCAACGATACCCGGTCGATCAGATGGTTGAACATTAGACCCATGTCGATATTCTGGATTGACGCAGGCCACGAGACTCCGTCGATAGGTTGATTGAAAAATTCGCCCACGTGAATCTTCTTCAGCGACGTAGGCCATGCTATCCCCGCCAAGGGCTGGTCAAAGTCGTCACCTAGGGCAAGCTCCTGCAGCGACGAAGGCCACGCTACCCCAACGATAGATTGGTTGAAGGAACTACTAAATTTAAGCTCCCGCAGTGATGCAGGCCACGCCACCCCGTCGATCGGGTGGTTGAATGTGTCACCAAATAAAAGCACCTCCAGCGATGTAGGCCACGCCACCCCGACAATCGGCTGGCCAAAGGATCCCGCGACCGACTCACCGAAGGAATAGCCTAAGATCAGCTCTTGTAGAGACTCGGGCCACGTGACCCTCTCAATCGGTTGGTTAAAGAATGGCGAGAGGGTCAGCTTGCGAAGCGAAGCTGGCCATGCCACTCTATCGATCATTTGGTTGAAGGCACCCCCAACGTCCAGCACCTGCAGCGAGGTTGGCCACGACACATGCTCAATTGAAAGGTTAAACTTATTGCCTAGTATCAGACGCTTTAAACCGAGTGGCCAGACAACGTCGTCGATGCTATCGTTGACGGTATGACCGAATTTCAAGCACGCTGCACGCGACAGCTGATTCAGTGTTGAAGCCGGCACATTCCACAGCAACGTACATGCCCAGACGGCGGGCACCCGTGCGGAGCATGGATCCTCCGATGTTGTAGCTGGCACGCGTCCGCTCTCGCCTCGGCAGCAACCCAAAGACGGGTAGGCGTGGTACGCGCCACCAACAGGTTCAACGTGGGCCGAGTTCGGCAGATAATGCAGAGTTGCAGAGATACCTGCTGGAGCTGCGACGTCGATGTGTACCATTCCTCCTTACACGCTTGGCTGAGTGCAACTGAGAAGGCATCGAGGCACCGCTCGCGACCTGTCACGAACGGAGCAGAGTGCAACCAACCAGGGATACGAAATTAAAGGGTCGTTGCAGAATGTAATGCTCTTGTGGTGGCCGCATGCGGTTAGGGTGCTGCTTGCAGACGTCGTCCTAAATATGACCGTTAGTATATATTTCAGGTATTAAATGGTGTTGAAGATGAACACATACGGATTACGGACCAGGAGTGATCTTCCCGATGCGTGACACTATGCGTACCCATGCTGGCGCATTTGTCTGATTTCAATGCTGACAGGGCCACGCCTGCCCTGGTCGCGAGAAAAGGGAGGTACCGAGGCAAACACGGAGTGCAAATATGACGCGTAATGATCGTCTCCTTCAGTGATGGCAGACTTATTTGTCTCGGACTCGCGTAGACTTGGCGGCTACTCGAGGTTGCCTTTACGAACGAGTTCTCTCTTAGAGTCACCAAGGTGATGCATTGCCACAGCAAAAATGATCCCAATGATCCTAACGCATTTAAACTCTAAGTAGGTGTCCCCATAATCGCGTGTGCAGGCAGTTCCACAGGAGGTGAGAGACCGGAAATAAAACGCATATATGATCACGAGTGGCACTGTTTGGCAATAATGCGGGCTACCCTTGTCTATATGTGCTTAGTCTGAAAGTTCGAATGCCGAAAGCCGAGGTGATTAAGACCCTGCTGTACGGGTGTCTAACGTGGACTCTCAGAGCGGAACACTTTGCCAAGCTTAGAACAGCTCACCACCAAGTCCTCTTGCGAGTGATTGGC
>JBBMKB010114056.1:0-15058 GCA_037833945.1 Alaria marginata
CACAGTAGTCAATGCAAATGCCACGTCATCATACTGGGTACGATAGGCCCGACATACATATTCTATGGAAGATTAAATTGGCTGGCAATGGCCATCGATGGACGCGCTTGACAATCTGTTGTGGTTGGCAATGGCCATCGATGGACATGTTTCACAATCTAACCTATTCCGGCAACAATAGATTGTGATAGTTTCGGGCAATAGGCGGTTAGCATCATGAGCTAGATTATTTATGATGTGTATATACCCTGGACACTGTTAATAGAAAGGAAATAGAACATTGCCGCTACAATAGAGTGTTTGCGAAAAACGTTCTTCGCAAATTTACCCCTTCAAAAATTCTCCCGAAGGTAGGATTTGATCGAAAGTTGCGGTACTTTTGGTCTCTCTGTTTCGTTGGCCTACAACGCACCGAGCATTTGCCCGACGGAGCTCTAATCGTCTTCCATGTCTGGCACGCATCACCTGCTGCCTGCTGCCTGCTGTATCGACACAGCACAACAACCGCTGAGAGCACACACACTCGAGAGGTGTAGCTAGAGTATGACGCGGATGAGCGGCATTGGAGTGTAACAGCGGACCGCCCGGCGGCCCGCTGCTACGAGCCCGCTGCTACAACGGTGCGCTCTCGCCCGCTCGGTGTCGTGGAGGATGCGTCGTTCCGAAATGGCTATTCCTACTCGTGCGCGTACCGCTATTCTGGTAGACCGTGACAACAAGACAGCTCGTGTATCATTTCAATTCCACCACACCGCGATAGCAGCAGCAGCAGCCGCAGCAGCGGCGGCGGCGCGGTGTGAGGCCACCGCGGCCTAAGTGTCGGGCGCCGGGCGTGTTCGGGGCGGAGCGCGCCAGCGTGGTGGCGCGCGTACGCTGAACGCAGCAACAGCACCAGCAGCACACGACGAGAAGAATGTTCGTGCGAAGCCGGTCACAAAATTGAAATAAACAAAAATGGAAGCTGTTGCTGTTGCCGGTGCTGGTGCTGTTTGTTTTTATTGCTGAAGCTGATGATGCTGCCGCTATTAATAGCTGCCGCTAAGTAGCTGCTGCAGCTAGCTCTCGCTAGCTGTGCTGCTGTTTGCTGGGGTAGGATAGCAGCGGCGGTACTGCGGTTAACTCTGCCGACGCCGCCGTTGCTTGGCTTCCGTCGCTACTCGTACGCAGTTTTTTGTTTTGTTTTTTGTTTTGTTTTTCCGTTTTTTTTTGTGTTTTTTGTTATGTCTTATTGCTGCACGTCCCCACTTCGCCCCTCAATTTTGGAGGCGTCGCCAGCACGATTTTGTCTACTTGCAACGTAAACACACCAAAATCGTGATGGGAAGGGAATTCACCATTTTTAGCGGAAGGACAGTAATTTTCCGAAGACCGCTTTTCGCAAACACTCCAATAGCCCCGAAAAAGTGTGTAATCAATGGCCATTGTAAAACCACAATAGACTGGAAAAGCTATCTATCGATAGATACTGTCGGGAACAATACATGTCGTGCAAGCAACAGCAATATACATTGTGTGATCATTAGACCACTGAAACTTGTTCATCAATCTCGCATCAATGGCTATTTATTTGCTTTTTATTTTAGTTCATCCCGTTTATTATTTTCGCACTTTTTCTTTCTCCTTCTTCCTCCCTAGACGTAACTCAGATACGGGGTAACAAAACAGGCTCTTCTCCCCCCCCCCCCACTACGGTACGCGCCTTCATTTTTATCGCGAAAAGGTTACAGCACTTCATTCCCTCATCGACTCGCATCGAATTGAGCCTACCCACGCTGCTATGATAGGCGCTCTCGGCAGTTGATTCCTTTGATTTTGATTTTTGCAAATAAACTCAAGAGTCAGACCCACGTGGGATTTGAACTCCAGAACCAACTCTAGTATAATGGCACTGGAGGGTAACCACTAGACTACCGGGGGGCGACCGTGTCCCTATTGTCCTGAACAATAGATGTTGGGGGAGCAACAGCAATATACAATGTTTGAACAATAGACCAAAAAGGGGTGTCCATCGGTGGATATCGTCCCTAACAACAGATGCCGGGGAAGCAACAGCAATGTAAACAATAAACCAATACAAGTTGTCCATCGATGGATATTATCCTGAACAGTAGATGTCGGGGAAGCAACACCAATATTCATTATTTGAACAATACACCAATACAAGTTGTCCTCGATGGCTGTTGTCCTGAACTAAAGATATCGGGGAATCAACCACCATAGCCATTGTTTGAACCATAGACCAAAAGAGTTAAACTATCGATCGCTATTGCCGCCGACATTAGACAATCACATGTGTCAACTAATAGCCATCGCCACCGCAATGAACTGCTGGGCGTGTTCCCACAATAGAATATCGCCTCAATACTATTGCCTCAACCTAGTGTGTATCGTGTAATATTATTAGTGTATGTATCGATGGCTATGTCTGCCGACCGCCGACGAGTGTCATATTGTGTGTGGTGATTTGTGCACTACCCTTAACGATTATATTCGGGATTGTGTTCGGTTTGTGAGGCAACCATTCGTCCACGGACTAATACTCTCTCAAACACATGAGCAACTATTTGTCTGAACGAATACTCCCCAAAAAAACATGGGGCGGGTAGTCGTCCACGGAGGAATACACAACAAAAAATAATTTCATTCCCCCCCCTATATTTTTACTTTTTTAGCGGAAGGTTGATAATTAATTAATTTTGCAAAAGAGGGACGCGGTATGATACCTTGTCAGAAGCGTGGGCGAACATGCTTGTTTCGGGTTCGAATATTCTGTTTGAAACGGTTTATTAACAATAAAAACGGTGCACAGTCGTCGACGTATAGTCAACTGAAGTTATATTACGTTTCCGAGGTAGCGCATGTTTACTTTATATTTTTGCAGTTTTATATTTTTTTCTTGGTTAGTCATTATCGCACAAAGCAAACGCGCAATGTTTGAAGAGAGACTAGAGACTACATAATGCTTCTCCACACACCCTGGACAAAAAAAAATATAGTAAGCAAAAACACAGCAACAAGCAGACTAAATGGAAAGAGTAGTCTACGTTCCAAATACAGCACAATAGTAAAAGGGTTCAAGGCGAAACGCGCTGGATACGAAAAACAGAACATACACAAGCCAGCAAACCAGGCGAATGGCTAGATAAAGGCACAGCGGAGACGCCAGTGGTAAGATATAAAATCAAAACGAATGGTGAGTTCAATATAAGGGGGGTAATGATAGTTATTAATCCATTATTTGTTTTTTAAAAGTTTTTGTTTTTGGGGGGGTGGTTGGTAATTATTTGTTGTTAGCACAACAGTGAGGCCATATAGAGAAGGGCCACTGCAATAACAATGTAATGTGGTGCAATGGGCGGGTCTATTGTCGTCGGTAATGTCTATCGATGGATACCTTCTCCAATACGATGTGGCCTGCATAGATCATCGATGGATAGCTTGCCCAGTAGTCTATTTTGGTGGACCGTGTCTGTCGATGGATAGGTTGCACAATCTCTTGTGGCGGACCATGGGTATCGATGGATAGGTTGCACAATCTAATACGGTCGACAATGGCTATCAATAGACACCTCGCACAATCAACTGCGGCTGGCAATCGCCGTCGGTGGACACGCTTTACATTCTATTGTGGTGGACAAAATATATCGATCGATAGCATCACCAGTCTATTGTCGCTGTCGCCGACAATATCTATCGATAGATATCATACCGTCCACAGCAGTCTAATGTTGTTAATTTCTATCGATCGATAGTATCACCAGTCTATTATCGCCGACAACATATATCGATAGACACCTTCCACAATCTATTGTCGCCGACAATATATCGATAGATTTCCCCCCTCGTCTTTCGCTGATCATATGTGTCGATAGATGTTCCCTCTCGTCTGTTGTGAAAGCATGAGACCATTGTTGTGTCCGAGCTTCTTCGTGTGGCCGATGCTGTAATCGTAATAAAAAAATCGGCATTTCCCCCCCGAAAATCTTAACAGGGTTAATCAATACAATACAATGTGCAGTCGCATACTCATAGTTCGCCTGTTATCGTCGAGGCGGTCTACCACTTACTCAAATGTCGGACTGTAAGGCAGTTAGTATGTGATCCAGCCGTACGCCATGGCCGTCGGCGTGATCGTTGCACAAGGGCATCGTTCGAACACCTCTGACTCAAGATGTAGCGACTGGTGAAGTCACAATTCGAACGCTGTGGTTTCGCTTAACAAATACCAGGTACAGTAGTAGTGGTCCCCTCTATCGCGCCGGTATTAGCCAGCCGGCGCTACTCGGCATACTTCCACTGCCGGGGATTCCCGTCTGTGCCAAGCCATTTCACAGGTGCTATGGCGCGCGACCGGCGCTACTCCGCCGGCGCTATAGAGGGACCAACTACTGAACAGTATTCCACACGGCATGACAGTTGTTTGCTATTTGTCCGAACAAGTGCCTAATACCCAAACGCACGACCCTCTGTTCGGCATATATGTGTCCAACGAAATACTCAAACGCGCGCCAACCGTCTGCTCCAGCATACATTTCCCGTCGCTTCTGTTTTTTCGTCCTCGCTCAACCGTGGTTCTTTTGACCAAGGTCAAATTGCTGTCCCAATAAGCTACAGCAGTCAAGAGTCTAAACGGGAATGTCCAAAAACAATTCCGGCCCAACCCCGAACCATAACCCCTCGTAGCCGGATTTTGTTACCACTTCGCGGTTGTCGGGGCCCTCATCGGGGTATTTATCGACGAAGTTCGCGCTTCTTGGCGCCGATTTTCTGTTTTACACGATTCCGGTTGGTATGGCGTTACCTGGTCGCTGTCGAGGCTGACTGCTTACTCGTAGAAAAACCCTGGAACCAAGCTTTTTAAAAATAGTTCGTGGGTGCCAGCTAGGTACTGTACCTGGTATAGGTAAAATTTCCACCAAATGTTGACAACCACTGTATTGCTGATGTTGCCATCGTCAGCCATAAGCGTTCTATCAGAGTTTGTGTGCGCCAAGTAGGTACCTGGAGTTCGATAAAATTTTAAACATTATGTTATGCTCCTATGGCCATTGACAGCCATTTGCCCTTGACGACCCCGCCCGTTCCTTCTCCATCGCCTCCAAACCCTGTGTGTGCCCTGTCGTTATGTTCTACAAAAAAATAGGTTCCGTGTGCAGACCCAACTGGGAGCCGAACAGCGAGCCTGGTGATGAGGTACACGTGGTATCTCATGCCCATCCCGATCGCAGCAGCCGCTTTAGACGCGACAAGCTGGATGTTCGCGGTAGAGGGCACGGCCTTCAATGCCTACCTGCTATACCACGCGTATCGATTTCGCGAGGACAAGTCCAACGGCAACGCTAGGGAGGTGTTCAAGGCGTCCCTGTGGCACTTGCCAGCTGTGCTCGCCTTATTCGTGTTTCACTCAAGGCGATGGGCGACAGATGAGAACACGGAGAATCTATCGATCTCGACTCTCATCGAGCGAACTAGAGCAAGACTTAGAGGCGTCTGCATTCACGAGATCATTCAAAAGGAGGAGGCGGCCTCTTTTTGTCCGGTGGTGGTAGCTGAAGAGGCTGGTACAGAAGCTCAAAATATCGCAGTAGGAGCGGCAGCTCAGAAAGGGGAGACGCCTGCAGGCCAATGATGAATGAGGGACACTCGCTAACACAGTGGTGTGTGCCATCGCTATCAGAGTGGTTTATGCCACCAACCCCATAAAAGTAAATCTTTCTTTTTATCATATCTCACATGAGCACTTCAAACTCAGCACTTCTTACGCCGTAAACTTCAGGCTTGGTTCCCAATTGGGTTTTATCCAGCCTCGCCCCGGCTGGGCTGCTGCCGGAGCTGTATGATGTACGGTATGGCTGCACTGAATGTCGCAGACGAAGGATACATCGATACGACGAATCGGATAATTCGCAGTCCGCTGCGGGTGTGACATCCCCACACTCCCCCTTTCCACCCGCCAAGGCTGGTCACTGCAGGGCAAGGATGGATAATTCCTCCGTCCTCAATCTCTCCCCTGGCTATCTGCGAAGCCAGATATAGGTTTTTTCCACCAATCAGAAATGTCCTTTCACAAAAATCGTCCAATAGGAACACTGCGGGCACCAAATACCTTTCTCTCTGGTACGCAACAAGATAAATATTGATTCGTGCCCCCCCCCCATACCTTGATTTATCGATATCTTACATTATTACCCATTATGCCGTGCACCCCAATAATTTCCACACCCAACGGAATATCACGTTAAGAAAGCTGCGAAGGTTGCGACACAGCAAAAAAACACTTGCAGCTAGCCGTGATTTGACTCCGGGAGGAGCCCGTCGACGGCCTTTCCGATCTCGAACGCCAGCGCAGCACAGGATCCGCCAAGAAGCAGCATCTCCATCCCGGATGTGTGCCAGTGGCGAGTGCCGAATTGACTCTGCCAGGCAACAGGGCATAGGCGAGAGCGTGGAAATCAAGAGTTGACCATTTTCGAGCCCAGCTAAATAAACGACGCAAAACAAAAAAATGCTGTCTTGCCAGTCGTCTAGTCTAGTCCAGCATGAGCGCGCAGAAGTGAAACTCCTTGCACCGTGGCTACAACAACACTAAACCTAGCATCACCCTATGCAGCAGCGCGCGTTACTGCATGTGACCGATGCTGTAGTCGTCACTTTTTTTACTTTTTAACGTCATTTTATCCCTCTCGGGTCCCAAAAGTCGAGCAAATCGCCAGTAACTGCAATAATAAGGGTGATCTGATACAACTGTGGCGTGAACTGTCATTTAGGCATCAAAAGTCATTTATGGACCATTTTACCATCCTGCCGGGGGCAAACCGAGCGGGCCTCTAACCCACTATTGATAATTACTTCTCTCTCGGCTTGCATGTGAAGGCACAATACCGACGGTTAGGGACGCACAACAAAATATGCACATGAACGTCCTAGGCTACTCCACGAGACTTACCTTGATTGCTCCCATACTGAACAAGCTGGCACCCGTCACTACGCAGGCGACGATAAAGAGAAGTGATGCCGACGAGTCAGGCTTGATCAACGGCACAATCACGTACCTGTCGTGACAAAAAAGCGACACGAGTTTGGTTGAGGGAGTGAATACGGGAGAACGTACCTGGTACATCTACAATACAAGGCGCTTCGCTCGGGAAGGAAAAACAGAACACATGATGTGAAGGGGACAGAGGTCTATGATTGATTGTAGGGCAAACTGGCGAGTTGATAGTGCCAAGAGTCCCGCTGCCATGCTTCAGGAAAACAACCCGGACGCCACATGCATGAGTAAACCGCATGTACCTGGTATCTTGCTGTGGTGCTTGCGATGTATGTGTCTGTCTCGACGTTTGTGACTACAGAGCATTTTTTGTCTCTCTAGGATGTGACGAATCGGCTGTCTCGACGTTTGTGATTACAGAGTATTTTTTGTCTCTCTAGGATGTGACGAATCGGCACGGACACTGGGTGTACTGGATGTCGATGGGTGAAAAAAGCAGTTTAATAATAAAACACATAAGACACACACATCATGGAACACGTGGTTGAAGTGGCAGCAAAGAGACAGCTGTTTCAGGTCACGTCAGTCACACCTTAAGATATTCCATACTAAAAACAGTGCGTATTACGTCTAGCTGGCGGTCCGTCACAGGCCTGAGTGTCAGCGGTACTTGGATCAAATCCAAAGTAGTTGTTGGTGGCTTTATAACCAACGCATGATTAAAAAAACAACAAAGAGGGAAAAAGGAAACCACGAAAATTACTTGTATTATATTTACATGGTGGCTCTCTCTCGGCAACACTTACTACTTATCTTGTCTGCTTGCTTGCGTTGTCGCACTCTGCTGTCTGGTCAACACGAACGTACTGCTGTAAGTGCTTTGCTGCTCTGAGCAGGGCCGATTGCAAGCTGTTCTGCTATGCTTGCGATACGTAGATACTGCTGTGGCTTTAAGAGCTTGGTTCGTGCCTTCGCTTCGTGGTGTGCGCAGAAAAAGTATCACACGTAGATTGCAAATGTGAGTTTTCAGGCTCAAAAACAAACAAAAAATCAACCAAAAGCAAAAAGAGGAAGGAAAACAACAGTATATGGTGGGTCTCTCTCGGCAACACTTCCCACTTGTCTGCTGGCTTGCGTTGTCGCACTCCGCTGTCTGGTCGACACGAACGTACTGCTGTAAGTGCTTTGCTGCTCTGTGCAGGGCCGATTTCAGGCTGTGCTGCTGTGCTTGTGATACGTAGATACTGCTGTGGCTATAGGAGCTTGGTTTGTGCCTTCGCTTCGTGGTGTGCGCAGAAGAAGCAGGCTAAAAAAAAAGAACAAAACAGGAATAAAAAGCAAAAAGAGGGGGGGGAAATAGTCCACGGATCGGTCGAGAAAAAATGTTTTTCCCGTCCGCAATTCAGAGCTGAGGATGGCTGAGAGGAGGGAGAATATGCCGAAGGCGACCTCCGAAGTGCCCGACATCATAGTAAGTGAGTCTATGATAAATCGCCAGCAATCCTTGGGGCACAGGACCCGTACAACCTCTCTCTATATATAGGGGGAAAGGTGCTACGTCGCTATCTGGAAAAAGTGAAGGACGTCGCAAGTACTCTCAAAATACACTAATTAGACGCCGGCCCCAGGCTCATTGAAGCTTCGATAAAAAAAACGTGGTTGGTGCTGGCAGAATGCAGCAATATTAACGCCAAATCGCCGAACCCGTCCTACACAACACGCAAGATAACACACCTGGAATAAATTTTAAAGCCGATTCTCCACCAAAACAGGACGGGCACATCCAACGACAATGGTATTTGAAAAAAGCTCGTCGAGATAGTTCAATACGCGCATCGCTCTGCGCGTGCACTGCCCCCGTTGACGAGGACACCAGCTTGGCAATTGTCAGAGGGGGTGAATTATCGTTAGTGTTACTGGTATACGGTATGCGTACGCACAATCAACCTTGGACAACAACGGACAGTAAGACATATTATCTCACCCCAGAAGCGGCATGGCCCCGAAAAAGGCGAAGGACAGGAACATGACGAACCCTTCCTTCACGGTGTCATCGTCATCCCCAGTGGGCACCTGGGCATTCAAAAAGGATATTGAGTGCAAACCCTTCAAATTAGTGAAGAGTTCTAACAAGGTCATGGAACTTCACATACTACCACATATGAATGAATACGGTCCGTCTTCCAGCCGTGGATAACGTAGAAGAAATATCCCCACGACGACGTCATTGGAGTTCCTGTAGAGCTTCACATGGCACATACCAATCTCATAGGGCATTCTTGTATGATGTCGAGAGCCCTTACTGTGGAAGAAAACCTAAAGGAATAAAAACAATAATATCTCATCCCTCGTGACATTTCGAGCTGCCAGTTGTATCCTACACCATTGCCAAGCCATTTTACCCCAAGAACGTGGACCCAGTTCTAGGAGGTTAATTAAGGTAATAACACACCTGCAGCCCAAGCTCCTCGTTCATCATAAAATTGATGAACAACTCATCGTACTTCGCCATTTTCCCGATAACATCTTCCGCGTCTTGTCGGCTCATCCCCCGTTTCTGGTGAGCAATCGGCAGGTACAGGGGGAACGCATGCATTCATGTCATCAACACCTGCTCGCGAATGGGTGATGTCTAGCGCAATGTTACGAACCGGCGATGCCTCGAGCAATATTACAGCGGGCAGCGCGAGTAGACGAGCCGACCATACCCCGTCTGTGTGTGTTACCCAAGCCACTCCGTTGGTGCCACCTCAAGGCATGCGTTCCTCAGGGCGAGATTGGGGGGTAGAGCTGGAGCATGTACCATTAAATACAATCTGAACCCGCTACGTCAACAGCAACGGTGGCACGCAAGAGCTTGAAAATACCGTCCGACCTCGACCGCAGTTGCAAAGCGTCTCAGGCATCGACTTGGAAGGGACTACAGGCACGCCGACACAGCAATATTAGACATGACAAACATTTGAGAACAGTCAATGCCTTCAATGTACGCACGCGCCTCCACGGCAAAGCGGAAGACCCAAAATATATCTGGCAAGCAGTACTACTACTATTAATAGGCATCACAAACAATTGAGAACATCGAATGAATTCAGTAAGCACGCGCCTTTACGTCTAAGCGGGGGAGCGACCGAGACATTTGGCAAGCAGTAGTAGACATGACAAACAATTGATAACACCGAATGTACTCAATACATACACGCCCCTACGTCATAGCGGAGGACCGACAGAGGCACCTGGCAGGATCATCGTGTATCGCCTCCCCGAATCCCGAAATACTTGGTAACTTCAACATTAGTGCGAGCTGGGCCGGCCAATAAGAACTTTTATACCCGTCCGGCGTTTTCGCAACCATTTGGAACTGTTATGACTCCAAATTTGGCCGCAGTATTACTGGGCAGGCAGCGCATTTGCCGACATTAGAACTTTTGAAATCCGAATTGATTTCGTTGATAAATTTGAGAAAACCCATTTGCCGTAAAATGTTCACAATAAAGTCTATACAAAAGTCCGACAAACGATGCCGCTGGTACTCGGCGTAAACATTCCTTGAGGCATGGCCCAACGATCGATATCCTTACTATCGCCTATCTCGATATCCATCAAGGGATATGGCGTGTATATAATTTCCTATACAATGTTAAGACATAACGATGAGATCCACAAAATCTGCAATTGCGCACCGATTTTATTTTTTTTGCCTGGAATTTCCATGCGTCTTTCTTACGGGCAAGACAAAGAGATTCCATACTGCACCACTTAATTTTGTTTTGTTTTCGTCAGTTGTGGCCAAAACCAACTTTCGGTTATTCTCAAAATATGCCTTAGCTGACGAAAGAAAGAAAGAAAAAAGTGGTGCAGTAACGAATCCCTTGGGAAGACTATATATAATGAAACACGTGTTGAGTTTCAGCTCAAAATTCGAATACACGGACCGCTAACAATGTGCGTGACCAACGAAAAAGCTGATCTTGGCCAGCTGAGCTCGTACGAAACAATTAAATTGCGGCGTCATTCATTGCTGGCGTTTCGGTTTTAACGTTGATTGGCGTTTAAAACTAAGAACTAAAAACACATTTCAGCTGCGAGATCGCGGATTTTGTCGAAACTCCTCTTTGCAAGCTGTGTGATACTTCGTGCAGTTTGAGGGATCATATACTGTAAAACATAAAACTCGTACAAAATATGTTTAGTCTATACACTGTACAAGGTTCCCCTTCGGGATGTGGTTGGCTTCAAATCCCTTAGTGTCGCAAGTTGAAAAGGGGGGAAAAGCTCTTGAAAACAGAAGATTAAAAAAAAAACGAAAAGGTAACCCGGCAAGTAACACGACACCGACCAGCCCAAACGAGTTTTTAGCTTAGTCTATCTACTTCGAAGTATTACAATTACCTCATCAAGTAACTTGTCCCTGGATCACTTGATTAAAAGGCCCTGCTGCGCTCTCAGAGCTCCCACCTGGAACACGCCTGCCTAACTCCTCTCCTAGGAGAACCTTCCGGGATTTATTTGCGTTCCAATGCTTTCTTCGCTTTTTCGTGTTCTTTCTTCCCGTTTCTCTCCGTTTTCCCTTCCTTTCGTTGTTACTTCGCGTCTTTCGCCATTATCTCGCTGAGCTTTGACTGTTTTTCGATTATGATTCGAGTTTCGATCCCGTCTCCTCCCCCCCCCCCTGATCTTAGTTGCTTTTTATCGTATTTTTTAGGGTTTTTCGATTATCTCGCTCGTTTTCGACTGCTTTTCGATTCTGATTCGATCTTCGAGAAATCGATTTCGTTTTTTTTTCCGCTATATTTTTTCCCGATATGTTTTCCGACATTTTTATATATTGTGGGCGTTTTTTATCAGGTTTCTGTAGCGTATCATATGTACGAGTACAAAAAGTTCGAACGAATACGTCGTGCACGTTTATTTTTCATGTATCGTATCATATGGTACGTTTTCGTAGACTACACGTTTATTTGGCACCCGCTTTTTCTGCTCAAATAATACTAAAAACACCCACCCAAAGCTCTTAGAGCTACTACAAGCAGTAGTAGCATGTTGTCGTCGAGCATCTACCACAAGGACAGAACAGCACAGCACAGCGCTCTCAGTCCTTAAAGCATCAAAGCACACGTAGTAGCTGCTGCGCGACAACGCCAGTAAGTAGTCGAAGTACGAGGAGTCAGAGTTGTGGCGAGATCCAGCATGTTTGTGTCGTCGAATATTGACTGCTCGCTTCTGTGTTCGATTTTTTTGCGTGTCCCTCTTTTTGATACGTGTATACCAGTACGAGGCATGATTAGGCTCGTTCATATACGTACAGTAGTAGACGTTTAGGGCCATATAAACGAGTAAAAAACAAAAACAAAATAAAATAAACAAAACCCAAACGCAAACAAAAAAAACGAACAGGCTTTGGTGTTTTTGGGGGGGAAAGGGGAGGGCGTCCACACGCAGCAAATGTGTAAAAAACCAAAGCTAAAAGCTAAAATTAAAAACCAAAACGAGTCAAAGGTCGAGATGGACCACGGCACCGATACACCTTCCAGCTGCCGTAGGGGCGGCACGGCGCCCAGCCCTGAAAAAAGAGGGGAGTGTGCCCACACACCTAGCCCACCACACCCTGAAGCTGTAAGGGCACAGGTATCCTGAAGCGCGAGATAGAAGCCGAAAAAAGTACAGGTGCTGGCCAAACAGCATCATCGCTTGCGGCAACTCACGATTTTAGGCTTCATAGTAGCACTCAATTCGATCAGGGACGGCGCCACTGGCGACAGTTTAGACTATTAAAAGGGTGATGGAAGCTGCATTGACTGGAACCAGCGGCATGTTGTCCATGTATTCTCTGCTCTCCATCTTATGTGCGTCTTGCCTAGGGGGCGGTGGTGGCTGCGGTTCTCCGCAGAGTGTCAGTCCTCGCTCGGGTGCGGGAAATTATTTTTTGGCTTTTGGCTTTTAGATTTTGATTTCTCGATAATTTTAATCCCAAAAACGATTAAACTTTTCCAAATTCTAGAAAAGGCCAAAACAGTTTCAGTCTCTTGGGGACTCGGTGTTAAGTTTGGCCAATCCGAAGGAGTGAATCTTCCCATCTCAGCTTCGTTTATGTTTTTAGGTTTTGTTTTTAGGTTCAAAACGCTCCGTTTGTACGACGGGCCCTTATTTATATGTCGATCTGCTTATGCTCAAATCACGCAACAAGCACACCCAGCCTGTTTTTCGATTCTGATTCGAGTTTCGAAAAATCGTTTTGCTGTTTTTTTTCCGATATATTTTCTTCGTTACGTATTTTTAGGATAATGTTAATCCGCTATTTTTTTCCGATACTTTGTTCCGGTACTTTTTCATATTGTGGGCGTGTTTATATCAGGTTTCTATATTTTATTTATTATACGAGTACAAAAAGTCCGTAAGAATATGATACGCACGTTCACGTATCTTTTGCACGTACCAGGTATAATATGATACGCTCGTAGACTGTACACGTTTATTTTGCACCTGCTTCTTCTGGTCAAATCACAATAAAAACACACCCAACCACAGCTTTTAGAGCTACACGAGTGGAAGCATTTTGTCGTCGAGTACCTACCACAAGGACAGAACAGCACAGCACAGCGCACTTAACCCTCAAAGCATCAAAAACACACGTAGTAGCTGCTGCGCGACAACGCAAGTATATTAAGTATGAGTAGTCAGAGTTGGCGAGATCCAGCATGATTGTTGTGCCGTCGAACGATTACAGCTCGCTTTTTTTCCCGGTTTTTTTAAGTGTCCCTTTTTTCAATGCGTACCAGTACGACGTAGGTTTAGGTTGGTACGCACAGTACACGATTATTTATGGATCTATCTGCTTTTGCTCAACTCACACAACAAGCACACCCAGCTCCTGAGTTATTGATTGTTGTTGTTGTTGTTGTTGTTGTTGTTGTTCTCACATCAACTCGCATAATCAAGTCTGTGGTCACAGAACAAGCTCCACTTATTCTGGAGTGGAAGGATACCCCAGGGAAAAAATAAAACAAACAAAAAATGGTGCAAGTGTACATCATAGCTGAAGCAAGTCGTACATCAGCCAACAAATATAAAAGTGAAATCGGAAGCCAGGGTACATCCGTATCATGCCCATACTGGCACATTCGTTTCAAGACTCGCAGCTGAAACCGACTACCCCGCATGCCAGCAAGGAAACCAAACAATGTACGAGGTATATACAAACCCGAGGAGAAAAATAAATGAGGGAGAAAGAAAGAAAAAACGAAGCAAGGAAGACAATACGTTCGTAATAACTTAGGAATAGACTCACCAGCAGGGGGGGTGTGGCGAGGTAAAGGCAAGCCACACGGCGCTACGAAAAAAAAACAAAAGTACGCGTCCGATCTAAGCAAGTAAATAAAATACGGCAACCACGTACGGCAACCACGTATCATATTAAACGTAGTAAGCGAATAGGATGCTTTGTCGTCGACCATCTACTGCAAGCACAGCGCAATCAGCCCAGCACAACATGCCAAAACACAACACATTAGAGCAAAAGACGTACACTAGTACGTGCCGGTCATAGCGCGACAATGCAAGCAAAACCAGACAGAGTTGCCGAAACCCATCATGTCGTCGAGCATCTTCTACATCTCGCTGTGTTTTCAATTCGAACGAAAATATCGAAATCTGCTCGGCCAAAAAACGTATACAACCAGCAGCAGCAGTAGCAGCTAGCTGGTGATGCGCGAAGGGCTTGCCCTTGTTCCCAACTCTTAAGATACAACACTACTACTTTTCTCTCCGCGTCCTTCCTCTTTTGTAGGGATGATGTGATGATGTGATGATGTGATGATGTGATGATGTCATCCATGCGTGAATGTGACGACGTGACCGTGGAGCTCTTGGCATTTGCAAGTCGTAAGCTGTAAGCTGCAACACATCAGGACCCCTGTCCGCTCCACGTTTTGTTCTGCCGCCCGCGGAGCGAAGCGCCTTGCTTATTATACGAGGTTCCCCTTCGGAGTGCGGTTGGCTTGGAATCCGGGGGGCGTCGCAAGTTGAAAAGGGGGGGGGGGGGGGTGTACCCATCTCTTGCCGAACCAT
>JBBMKB010114167.1:0-46689 GCA_037833945.1 Alaria marginata
GCCTGGTCGGTGAAAACCCGACGTGCTCCGTCCCGGCATTTTAGGGATGCGAGGGTCTATGGTCTTATGACTACGGCCATGCAAGAAATGAGTACACCCCCCCCTTGGTCCACAGTAGTAATACATCGGCTGGCGCCCTTGCCGCGAGCATTGCATTCTGCACCTACTGTATATCATCACGTACCACAATTCCGAGAAAAATGGACCCTCTAGGGAAGCAGTCGATCTCCTTTCTCCAATATTATCAAGGTCCACAGCAGCGTCCCTCCCCGCCCACAGCATAACGGGGACTATATCCGATGATAGCGCTAAGCTGATCCAGATGACCCCCTCGATCCTGCTGGTTGGGTGCTTGAGTGCCCTGTGCGTTCCAGGCTTAGCACACCAGGTACACTCCCTCTCGTCTTGCGTTGCTGTTTTGTTATACTCTCTAAGAACGCCCAGGCTTTGGTAGAGAGTAAAACTGCACACAGCGAGGGATGTTTTTGTCGTTCATCTGACCCCGGGCTCATTGCGCTTGGTTGAGTGTGCGTCGTGCAATGTGCATTGTAGGCCGGTCGCAGACAGACATACATAAATACATACAAACATACAGACATACATAGGGAAGCGGTTTAATAGCGGTGCGCTAGACACATGCGTGAGCCAATTAGGAAAGGGATTAGTTGGATCCTCCTCCGGAGTCGGATCCAAAATCCTCATTACTAATACCAGATAAGTGAGATTCTACACTAGATCCTACATTAACACGGCAGGGGCAGTTGCATGTTTTGGGGGTACCAGGTATGCGGTTTGAACGGGTTGAAACAGTAGTACAGCACTAGCACAGCCAGATACAGCGGTACTCCTGGCGTACTGCTGTGAGGTAGCAGGGCGTACGAACGCCTACAGGGTTTGTTGGGCCTAGGGAACACGCAAACAAATTGTCAGAGGAGAGAGAGGAGGGCTACGAGGACGATGAGGACGAGGAGGAGGAGGAGGAGGAGGAGGAGGAGACCGGTGGTGGGGCTGGTAGAAAAACGTAGTTGAGCCTTAGGCTGTTTCTATAACAGGCCACCACTGTACGGCAAAGAGGCAACGGAGTTATTTGAGTTGATTGTGGGGTACGTACATCGAGCCGTCCTGAGTTGACGATCACGATATATCGTCGTAATGCGCGGTAGCGCTCGACGATGTGCGCACGACAGCGGTACAAGGGTTCCATATCATATGTTGTGCTGGTTGGGCTGAATCTTTAGTGCGTTGCACAGCGGAGCCCTGCCGAGCCCTTGCGCGGAACCTGCTGCTGTACATACCACACGCTTTGCAAGGGATTCTTGCTTCAGATCCCCCCGCTCGTTGCTGCTGTACCTACCACACGCTTTGCAAGGGATTCTTGCTTCACATCCCCCCGCTCTTTGCTGGGAAACGTGGACGCAACTACGTTAGTCGCCACACGATTGCTACCTAGTTCATTCGAGTACGTCGTCATGTAGACGTAGGAGCTTCCAGGAGTCGCGTTGTCAGTGTCCGTGCTAACGCTCTGTTCTATATAAACGACTCGTCTAGTCACAAAACAGTTGCCCTCGACGATCGTCTAGCCACATATGGCGATCACTGGGCACTATTCAACCACAGCCCCTCCAATTGGATGCCCATGCGATGCCGTGTATACGTACACGCTTAGTTTTCTCCAAGTGAGGTGGGTAAGTGAACACTATGGGTGGGACAACACGACATCCGTCCAGGGGTCCGTATTATATGTCATTCAGAAGCGGACGGTGTATGGGTGGGATGGCGGCCGGCACAGGGGGGTCGGCCCGATCCAGTTTGTACGTAAACGTTGATCGGCGGCAGAGAGAAAGCCTACAACACTAATAAATAAAATGAAAATTTTCCAATAAAGCCGAGAAAAATGGGCCCGGAAATCATACTGGTAGCAGGCTAGCCAATGATAAAAACCCCGATAGACGACATGTCTGAACTCCCTACGAGCGCGGCTTGCTTGAAGAAAACGACAAATTGTGTCGTGGACACTTACCGGAAGAAATGGTCTTGTGCTTTTTCTCGATACAGACTGGTCCACACGGCCGCCAAAATAATACTACATCACGGCAACGACTGTGACGACAAGGTCGAGACAATTTGCCATGAAGCCACCACTGCGAGCAAACTCCCGCTTGTCCGCTGTCGACAACAACCCTATGTTACCTCAAAATGCGAACTTCACGTGATGTGTTTGTCCGTGTAATATTCCTACAGGGTGATGTTCGGTGTCATGGCGACGATTATGATTGGGCTGGCCATATTCTTCGGGTCTGGAGCAGAATCGGCCCTATGCCCGCCGAGTGCGTTTGCCATGAACGTAACTTCAGAAGCCGATGTCCAGAACCTCACCGACGTGTTAGCCTGCACGGGGGGGGGGGAATTTCACGTCACGTGGTATCCTAGCGTTACAGTTGCGCAGACGATCGAAGTGTTCGACATGAAGAAGGTAATCATCACTGGGGTCGGTTTTCCTATTATTCGTGGCGCGCTGGTCGACGACAACGGTGCTGATGCTACCGTCGATGCTGAAGTTGGAAGTGGCACTGGATTATTCTCCGTGTTCAACGGATCTACTCTCAGTCTTAATCACTTGATTCTCGAGGGCGGGAGCGCAGACCATGGGGGGGCGGTCAACCTGCTTTCGACGAGCTCGCTGTTTGTATTGAGCTGCACCTTTGCAAACAACATCGCTTCCAACGGAGGTGAGACAACAGGTATCCCTGGCAGAGTCCAAGTAAGGCCTAGACTTCGATGGACAATATACCACGTATACCGCTAGTCTCCACGTCCTCAACGAACCTACAGCTGGGAAATGTAGTTTGTTGTTAGTATCCACTCTCGTTCATTACAAAGGAACCGTTGGGGATCTTATATCAAGAGTTTGACGAGAATGATAAAATCGGATTCGTTTTTTCCCAGTGTGCCACGAGCTAGCTCGCTCGAAACTCACAATAACAATATAAGCAAACAAGATGGAAGTATTTACCTCGTACACCCAAGCATGGCAAATGGAGCTAAGCCTTCGCCTCGTACACTCAAGCACGGCAAATGGAGCGCGCCTGGAGACTGCCGAGGTCGGAGGTCCTTCTGGTAGGCGCATTGGCAGGGTTTGTGTCGCCCTATATTTGTACTTTACTTCCCGAGCTAACAGTCCACTCTAACATCCAAATCGTGTTTCTGACCTTGTGTGCGCAGATCAAAGTCGGTCTTCTCTTGCCCGCGCATGAGACCAAGCGAGGAGTGGTCCAGCGAAAAGTCGATAATTTGACCCATCCATCTCCTTGGTTGACCCAGTTTTGTTTTGTTTCCTGGACCCTGGTTATTGGGCTTTCATTAAGTTATGCTGGTTGACACAAAAGTGCAAAACAGCAAACGTTCTAAACAAGATTAAAAGTCCTTGTAAACTATTAAGAACTTGTCTACTGGTATTATCTGCTGGTGTATCCGGACATCCCCTGGTGTTTCAATATCGTTTCCCCCCTTATCTCCCGGTTGTTGGACGAACACATAATCATGTATTTGGGTTCCAGACACTCGTATGAGTCGCCAACGCTGTACGACAATACTGACGTTTCAGAATAGGCCTGAGGGCTCTATGTATGTTGGAGCAGCGTGGTATAGCAACAACATGGCAGTACAACCGCAATAGACCTTCATAGACGGACACAGTGAAACAGCACCCATCTGTGTGTCTGAAACACTTCGCTATCGTTCTGACCGACTAAGGCCGTCCCGACTCGCCCAATCAATGTTATAAAATTTCGATATAAACAGTGGTTGGGCCAAGGAGTCCTTCGTACTGTATGAACCCCAACTGGTACTTTCAACGAAATTGATACCCAAGCTTTTTTGTCATCGACTCCAGCCTAACTTGTCAGAACTGGTTAGCAGATGAGCTGTTCGAAGATATATCTCCTTGAGATCGACGCAAAACCATACTGTTTCGGTAACTAGATGGTACTTTAAAAGTTAGGCAGTTCGTTTTGTATCCGTGCCTCGGTTCGGTATATATACTACGAAGAATGCTCGGCAATCGTTCGTGCCTGACCATATTGAGATGGTGTCAATGGCATTTTCTGTACAGCCCCGCTCGAAGTCTTCTGAGCTTCTTTCGCCACTCGTTCAACTCACAAACGATGCCCTTGTGCCTCTAATCAGGTGCCATACATGCTTCCACTTCAGCTATCTACGTCGCCGGGAACACTGTCTTTGGCAACAACTCAGCTGTAGACGGAGGTAAGATACGACACTGGTCAACTCAAGCGACTCGCAACGGTATATTATGAGACCACGCATGCGACGCGACGTTTTTTGCGTTGCCGTTCGATTACCGCAGAACAGTCACATCTTCAAATGGCACACTACGACAACTGTGGGGTATTTTCCGCACCCAAAGAAACACCGTTGGCCTGAGGAAGATGCTTACGTTACGGGTAGTCAGTCATATGCCTTTTAAACTCTCCTCTTCAAGCAGGGAACCTATTCCACCATTCCAGGGGACTACAAAAATATATACAAGCGGTCATTGAAATGTAACCATTTGGTTACGTATGGACCAGGACACATGCTTTTCTCTTTGTTTATACTGCCTTTCGAAGATGCACGTGATGGTGTTGATGAAACCATTTGAGTACGAGCGTAGGCGATTCTTAGTTGTTTCGGCAGCTAAACATATGGTCCCCTTTCGAAATATCTGTAGACGTTTCATATTTCATTTCAGACATAACGTTTGCGCGCGGCACAACAGCATCACAGTTGATCGCGAAATGCAACCTCTGGACAATGTGGCTGTTGTCGGGGGTGTCGCTGTGGATGGCTGGCGTCACCGCCGCCGCACACCTCCGGCACCCGACGCGCCTCAGAACCAGTCACGAGCAAGCACCCCGACTGTTCTGTCCTTGAGAGGCTGCTGCCTGCTGCGAAATCTGCAGGGTTGCCCACGCTCCAGCCAGACAGTAGAGCTCGGCGGTGTTGTGCTACAACGTCTTGGTAGGTACGAGCGGCGGACCTGCTTGCAAATGTCACAGCAGCAGCAGCTAGCTACCATTTTTTTGTTGCCTTCTGCCGTAACCCGCGGGATTTCCCACGCTCAAGCCACCGCCCCTGTTGTTGGTGGTGCTCTACTGCTGCTACGGCTGTAATACAGGTGGCGTACGGCCACAACAGCAGTTCTCAGTGCTACGGTAGGATGTGAATACCACTGTTATGACCAGAGCGTATCCCAATAGTATTGTGGCTTTTACGCCCTCGGCCTGATATACCGATCCTATATTTCTCGTTAAATATGGGCATACGCTGAGAAGCAGCAGGATGCCGCGGAGAAGCTCGGCTCGTGTATAGTATGATATTCCCTTTCTCATCTAGTATCGAAAACACTGATAATGCCACTTTGGTTGGTTGAACATGTTTATTGGGGTTAACGCACCCAATCGAACGCCGCTGTGCCGTCCGGATATACCGGTCTCATGGTGGACATTGCTTTGCCACCCGGTGTTTGCCCGTGAATGTTGGAAGTCTGCCGCATACTACTCCGATTAGCGTGCAATCAGAGTGCGTGCCCAATCCCGTTGCCCAGTCTTCTTGACTCCAACGTTTCCTCGGCACAGCGCACGAAAACTATCGCTCGGCGTAATCGCTTCTTTTTTTTTCCCGAAGCTCGTGCTGTTCCCACTGACATCACCTTCGGTCCAGAAACCTTTTCACGAACTTTCCATTTGCAAATATTCACAATCGATGCCACATCACGTTCATCACCTCCGTCACAGCATCCTTTTGCCCCAGGAGCTCCGGAACTCGACTGACGATTCGGTTTACAAGCCTCTAACTGTAGTCAGGTCTTTTCCTGGCCGCACATGTGCTGGCACTCAAACACCCGAAAACAATGGAGGTATATAGCTCAAAAGGGGCCGGCCGCCTTCATCGTACTCCGTCGAACAGACTCCAAGACATTAACAACCAGTATTCGCTACGCACAGGGGCTATATATCTGTACGGGGGCTCCTCTATGCTAATCGACGGCAGGACGTCTTTTCTCGACAACGCAGCGGAGGACGGAGGAGGTAAGAAGCGTGTTGAAATAGCTCATACAAAAGACCGGACTGCTTCAAACGCTGAGGTGGTATCCATGTTAGGATAGTAGCATCGTAACTCTTCGGAGCATGTTGCTCTAACGCGTTCGACTACATGCAGGTGATATATTGGCAATATCTTCCACTATTGCGGCACCGGCCCCAAGTAGAATATATCATGCTAGCATAAACTTCACGCACCCGTCGACAAATTATGTGTTTCGAATAGCAGTGGTGATTACGTCAAAGACAACATTTGGCATTGGCAGGCGTTGCCGTGGATGACAATTGGTTTCAGTAGATAGTTCTTGCCTAATGTTGGCCCGTTTTCTGCTGGGTGTTTTTTTTTGCGGACAAAGATCCTGACCACATCGACAATTTTGTCAGTTGCCGGACAAACCCAAGCCAAGTGGGAGTGGAACGTCAACGCCATGCAGCCCATATGTGAAGCCTATTTCGGTCGTTTTCTCGTTGTGGGTAGCATATTGCAAGCAGTACAACTGGGTCTCGTAGCAGGGTGATATGCGAGCTACACGGTGTTTCCCGGCGCGCAGGTGCCTATGCGCACAAGCCACGATATCACACAATGCATCCATCACAACTAACCGCGGTGCGCCCTTTGACAGCAACATAGCAGCATACTGTATATATTCATACGAAGCCGGAGTTTTCATGGAATGCATTTCATTAGTGTATTCGTCGTCACATTGTGTGAGTTCGATAAACGTAATAGGTTCGAAATATGTTCTCTTCGAAGCGCACTAATTGCGTGAGATTGTAGTTTGGTGGCATATGCATGCGACCATCGTTAGGAAGCCGATGTTGGCACTGACCATGGTCGTTACTTGATATTGCGCCCATGAGCTCATTTGCCTTTTTCGAAGAGCCTTTAGGGTACTCTGCGGCAATACACTGGAGTGATGCCGGATGTTGACCGTCTTGACGGCGTATTACGCCTGCATTGGATGCGCAACTGTTTATGAACGTTACGCATGGTTTCCCCCGGTTTGTCAGGAGGTTGGTGTGTTGAGTTGAGTTTAATGTCCACAACCGAAGGAAGTGGTCAAGTCGTGGTCCCAGTTCAAGGTCCGCTCCAAATATGCCTTGTCACGGGAACGTGTGTTCATCACCCACACCCACCCGAGTGCCATCCCACAAAAATATGTACACCTTTGTTGGGCATAGGGTTATTCCTGGTGCCACGGACCTACTCTAGCTTGGGAGTGGCGCCCAAGCTGTTGCCGCACTACTCACCGCGAGATACTAACTCGTTCAGTGTCGGTTTCCTTTTTTCAGGTGCGCTGCACGTATCTACGCGTTCCCACGTCGTTGTCGAAGGCAACACCAGTTTTTCCAACAACTTTGCAAGGAACGGAGGTGAGAAACGATGGCATACAAATTCGTGTCGTTCATTTTCGCCACTTGTCGCACGTGCACCTCTTCTGGTATTCAACCACGGTGATAGTGACAAGATCGTGCGTTCTGCACAATACTGTCCCGTTTGGTGATCAGCGTCACTGCTTCGTTGAACGAAGAGCCCAACCATATTATAGCACTACGTATTGGTCAGAGTATCAGTACCTTAGTGCTGTCGATGTGCCGAACTACGTGGAGCCCGTCAGCTAAATTGGTATCCGCTGCGCTTGTGGCCGGAAAATCGTCCACTCATGACTGACGCGGTCCTAGAATATCCACAACCGAACACTACAGGTTAGGTTTCCAGTACGCGCAGGATAATGAGGCGGTATTGCGCATGTTTTCTCACTTCTCGAGGGCATGACATTCTCACATGTATCTACACTGCGGATGAACCAAAATGTACCGCACCCGAATTAGAAAGTAGGAAAAGTTCCCTTCCACAGCTCCATCGAGAACGTGCATATTAGAAACGTCCACGTTGCAGCGAGTTTTCGACCGCGCTAACTGGCCCAGACTCGTCTTTTCTTCGTCCAGACAGCAACGTAGTGCACGGGCCACTATTTGCTTGGTCCGTTGTGTGGGTTGAAAACGCCTGCGACCGATACTGCCTACCTGCAGGTGCTATATATCTGTACTACAACTCCTCCTTTGAAATCGATGGCAGTACTTCATTTCTGAAGAACATTGCCGACGGCGACGGAGGTGAGAGTATTCTCGATCACGACTACGGTGGAGGGGTCGCTGTTACCGCATAGTTTCCATCTAGTTCGAGACGCTGGCGCGAGTAGCCACCTATGTCGTTTTCGGTTTGCGATATGCACCGTGCCATGGAAGTACTTGTTACGCTGGGCTAACCATACATACGTGTTTTAGTCCAATGGTTCGGTGAGGAACTGAGCCGTGCGCACGAGTGGCCAAACCTCGGTACGTAATAAAACGGGGGTACCCCCCCTAGCGTAACTTTAAGCTTTCAAAACACCTGATTTGCAGACAGATGATTTGTATATAATGCGTTAATATGATAGAAGCATCAGCAATGTACTTGTACTAGCCGGCCGTATGTTGTGTTGGCTCACGATAACGCGTTTTCTGTTTAGTCAAAGCCGGCGACGCGCGCGTTTCCGAGGTCAGACCAAGTTCCAGAAAATGTAAAATAATGCTGTTGTCAGGCACCCGGCCCCATTACGCATACTATTGTGTTTGGTATTGTCAGGCGTGACGATGGATACTTCTGTAATCTGTATAGTAGTACATGTAACGTAGCGCATACGTGCGCGTCCGTTACGGATGGTTCAGCACTCAAACCAGACATACACACACCTTCGAATTGCTTTGAAACAATGTCGGGCTTGTTGACGTATTATTATCTTATCCAGACGGCTAGCCTGTATGCGTTGGCTCGTTGTCGTTCTGACGCATGCACATATATCTACTACACCCTAAAAGCGCTCGGTGCCGAACTTAGGTATGTTTTTATGCATATCTTGCGTGGTTGGTCTCGAAAACCTGCACTCCAATGGACCCTTTTGGATATTCTGTGTCAACAGTGATCAGGTGGATCAAGCAGTTGACAAGGATACTATGTTGGTACCACCATAATGTTGGTACCACCATAATGTTGGTAGGTAATTCTTCCCGAACCTTCCTACTTGCTGTGTTCCGATTTGCGTGGCATTTGGGATTTTTCTGAACTGGCATTCCTAGAACCAGAGCAGCGGTTTGGTTAGGGGTGGACTCCTTTCGTGCATAACCGTAGTTCTACGACCATAGACCCTCGCGTCGCTACAGTGCCGGGACGAAGCACGTAGGAGTTTTACCGACCAGGCACATATTGCGTGGACCAAGCGGGAAGAGCCGTGAGGTGGTCGGCTAGTCGCATAAAGAGGGAGCTGCATCATACTCTAAAGCACTTGTGAAGCGGACCTCCACACCTTGTGTGTACTTTGTTGCATGAAGATGACAGCTTCGAATGGACGTATCTTTTATATAGTAGGGCGAATTCTAGAGACAGCAGTGGGGATATCATGTATCTGCCTCGTGGGTATAAAGGGAGAGCTGCATCTTACTCTAAAGCACTTGCGAAGCGGACTTCCACACCTGGTGTGTACGTTCTTGCATGAGGTGACAGCTTCGAATGGACGTATCCTTTATATGGTAGAGCGAATTCTAGAGACAGGGGATAACTATGTAACTGCCCCGTGGGTATAAAGGGGGAGCTGCATCTTATTCTAAAGCACTTGTGAAGCGGACTTCCGCACCTTGTGTGTACTTTCTTGCATGAGGATGACAGCTTCAAATTGAGGTATTTTTTATATGGTAGGGCGAATTCTAGAATAATCAGTGGGCATGCTATGTAACTGCTTCGTGGGTGTCTTACGATACCCACACTGCGTGGTATAATCCCCCTTGCGCGGAGTTAAGGTTTCTCACTCCGGCAATATTATATAACTCGACAATCACCTCGTTTGCCATCAAGCCATAAAAAAACTAGAAACCAAAGACAGTACTGTAGTGATCTAGCTTACGCGGTAAGAGGCGTGATTGTCAGCATCCATGCCGGCCGACGCCTACCCTAGGAGGGGAGGGGGGGTGTACTCATTTAATCAATAGCCGTAGTCGTACGACTAGAGACCCTCGCATCCCTACAATACCGGGATGAAGCCCGTCGGGGTTTTACCGATCAGGCAGACATCGCGTGCACCAAGCGCGAACCGCCGTGAGGTCTTCGGCTAGTTTCCTGAAGGGTGAGCTGCATCCTACTAAGAACAACATGTCAGGCGGACTTCCGCAGCTTGTGTGTGTTTTCTTGCATGTGGATGACAGCTTAAATACATTGTATACTATCTGGTGTGGTTACTTCCAGAGACAGCAATTGAGATACTATGTAACTGCCTCGTCGGTGCCTTACCATATGCACACTACGTGATATCATCCCCTTGGCTATGTGCTACGGAGCATGATCAAACTACTCTCGTTCACACTCAACTTTGGCAACGTCCCACCATGTGTACGTGAAGCACCCATACGTATCCGAGTCCTACGCGACGTTATTGGTCATTGATGTGCCACCAATCATGCATTTTCACTGAATGTCGTGGACCAGGCTCCGGAGTAGCGGACGGTCTGTCGTATTCCTAAATTTGTGGCGGCAAAGAAAACTTATAAACGCCTTTGCTCAGGTGTCATGTACGCTTCTGGAAGTTCTTCCATCGACATCGATGGCAACACCACGTTTGTCAACAACTCTGCCGGGGGCAGTGGAGGTGAGAACATGCATCAGATATAATCTTGAAGTTTTAAGTGTAAACATTGATACCAGTTTGCTAGCAGTTGTACCTTGGTATACACACAACGCTTAGGGTAGTAATCTTCCAAGATGCTAGCGCGGATATTTTCCCTATAATAGGTCATTTTTAATTAACCTGACCTGTTCGATTAGTCATGATCAGTGTTCCGCTAGGCAAGAGGAATGGCAACTTGTTGCCTGGCACGTCATTGTGGGCCCAGCACAAGAAGCTTATAGTATGCACAGCAGGCAAGCCTGAACGAGGCCAACAACAATAATAGCGCTTGCTGCATTATCAAAGTAGCGCCCAAGTCACATTACAGATTTGGGCGTTCAGATCGAACATGCGTTTGAGGTGATGTCTGACGTTGACTGCGTTGTCTTCGGACAGGTGCGCATGCCCGACCATACCTTGGGGGCACAACCTACTCTCATATAAATATTAATCCTATTTTTTAACTTTGAGAATTGCACCGTACAAGTGTTTCAGTATTGAGGGTTGGGGTCATATTTGGGAATCAAGATATCAACGGGTTATTGTACAGTACATACATATACTTTGTTGGCGAGAGTCCTAACTATTTGATGGAATATGATGTGTGTGATTCCCGGAAGTAAATGTTTCAAACCGTATTTGATCTGTGAGTCTTGTGGACCGTAGGAGGATGGATGTAGTCTACAAGATATACGTCTAACGCAGTAGCTTCAGCGTTTCTGCAAATACAAGGCTAGGATGCTTATAAAGAGGCACCAACAACGCGAACCCGTGCCGCAGCAGTGGTGTTGTTGTGTGGTCCTTCGTGTAGATACGCGTACTGTTGTAACGTATGAGCAGTGCATGCTTCAAGGTTGCACAGATGCTCGGAGTACACTTCGTAAATTGAGAGTGTACTTGGAGTGTAGTTTCGAGGTTTGTTGAGAGCTGCAAGTACTTGAAGTAAGGGGGTATTACCGACAAAACCACCTGATATTAGCCGGCGTATGGTACTCTAGAGAGGCATTCTAACCGCTAACACTAGCACCGCAAGTGACCAAATTCGAAGGGTTTCCGGGTTATAGTAATATGGCATATTTCTTGGACGAACGTGATACCAAACATACTGGCGGCATCTACTGGTAAGCTCAATCAAGTGTCAGGAGATCACCACTACCACATACTATGGCACTGCCAAACCCTGCTAATATATTACATACCAAGTGTATTTTACGCTCCTAGCTGTGAGGCAACGGCTTCGCCCGTGGTGCTAGGTCTGCGTCGCCCATAGTGATCACGAAGCAAACTGACGGGGCACAGGATCACTCCAGAACAAATATGACGTTAAGCACTAACCGGTTCATAAGCCTAGCCAACAAGCTCCCAAATCTCCGAAAATGAATGGCGCTGGTGTGAGGGGAAGCACGACAGAAAATGTGCTGGCAGGGCCAGCTGCCAATGGAGTTATTTCGCTGACGGGGCCACCGGCCGGCCGATAATGCTGTAGGGGATGGCGGCTGGGGTAGCTTGGTACGTGCGTACGCACCCGGCGTGTATGCTGTACACACGTGGCCGTTCTGCGACGTTGTGTTGGCCGTCTCATTATTGGTGACATTGCCAGTGTGATACTATCGTTATATTATGGACACCTTGGCAAGGGTCGACACGGTACAATGTGCCGCACGGGGGTACTTTGCTACCTTGGCAAGGTGTATGCCGTTTCGACATTGGCAGGGTGTTAATGTGATAATATCGTGGATACGTTGCACAAGGACCGACATGGTACAAGATCATACATGCTAACGAACCTTGCACAGAGTACTTCCCGACAAGTCGACTATGTTGCCAATGTATTGGGTAAAAGAGACCTTGTCAGCGTGTTGGTCTGACATATCGACAGTATGCAAGAACTTGTGATAGTGGCAAAACGTCCTTACAATGTGGCGCCCAGGATCTTGGAGGGTGGTTATAACGTCCTCTCGTTGCCTGAGGGCTACTTTGCAGTGCGCAAATCGGAAAAATAAGAAAAGTGTTGAACAGTGGCTCAGCCTCGTTTCAGTTTCTGGCCCGTTTTGGGCCCGGGTTGGGGTCACGGGCTTAGGGGCTGGGTTGGGTCTACGCCCGTACCTTGATCCCACCAGAAAGTGCTTCCAACCCGGCAAACGCGAATGAACGCGAACAGCCTACCGCCCCAAAGATCTGGGCGGCCAGATTGTATCCTACATGATCCTTCAAGCCCCCTCCTAACTCCCTCCTCATAAATCCAAACTACTCCTATAAAAAACGTAAAGTGGCAAGCCGGTAGAAAACAGTGTCGACACAGAGGCGCACAAAACCAAACAAATCCTGACCCCAGGCAGATCGGCATGCTAGGATACACTCTGCCCTCCCCCCTCAACCCCCCGATGCCCCCTTCTTACAAATCCATACCGTAAAGCCAGAAACGAAGGGAGGGGGGGCGCTATATCGGCATGCTACAACCCCTCTTCAATGACTCCTTCTTGTGAAACCAATTGCCTATAGCGCGAAAAGCACATACATAAAAACCGCCCTTGTAGTCGCATAGTGTATCACTCCGTCTCATATCGCATCTCATTCTAGGAAACGATCTCAAGGACCACCTTGTTGCCATATTACTTGTCGCCTTACGCGTCGTCACCTAAATACATACCGGTATATAGCAGGGGAAAAAGTGGGCACGATACCGAAATTTTGAAGCGAGTACATAATTTGGAAGGGGGATAAGTAGGATATACATCTGGTACCGGACATCATACAAGCTGTTGTTGAAGATGAAATTGAAACTATACGCAGACTGTAATGCGCCGAAGAATAGGATAACACCGGCTTACATTAAAGACGAGCGCGAATTCAAACAGTATTCGCCCCGCCCGGATATACCCGAACATATGCTCGACTTTATGTAAAATCCACAATTACACCCCCGTCGCGTGCCGCATATCACATACGTAGTCAACGCGACAAAATCTACAAGCTACGATTGATCAAAAGGGGGGGAGGGGCTAGGCCCGTTTTGTTCATTTGAACGCGAAGAACTTTTGAACTGCCCACACATAATACGTAGTAACCAGGTGGAAGAGGTATGCTTCCCGTTTTGTATCTAGTTCCAAACAATTGACGCACAATGTATGTTGGTGTCAAGTGCTAAGCTTTCGGACGGGACATTCTCGACCAGGGTGACGAGGAGTACATATTAAATAGAGTAGGGCAGTGAAAAATAAGGAAGGAGGGGAAATTGTAGACGGGCCACATCCCAGACGGTAGGGGCATTTAAAGTATTTTACCACGCCACAATGCACGAGCCCCCAAACTACGGGTAGCGACATCCTACGGCAGAGCAGGCAGAGCTATGTACATCATGACTTTCTTCGCTGAAATATACATCCTACACACAGGTGGTCTGAAATACTTAAGGTACGGTTCGTACATATACCTGGTATACGCCGTAAATATAGGGGGGTTAGACTACCGCCGTACACAGCGGGCGACGGCGTGACACCCAAAGGCGGGGCCTAAGGCCGTCGACAAAATACAGAGGCGACATATAATGGCCGCAACAGAAACAACGGCAAAATCGACGGAGCAAAAGCGGGGGCGAACGGAAAACACCCTCAAAAGGTCGCTGGAAAGGCCCAACGAGCACCCTGATCTTGCGCAGAACAACATCAAGGGTCGGCGGCAGAAGAGTGCATGTCGGCCACACACCCAGAACATCATTTAACAAAATGTGTCAAGGCGTCAGGTAACCTCTGCATTCTTACCCGAACGTGTCGACTCTTGCTCCCTATGTTCCGGGCTCCCTCACGACCATTTGTTCGGGCATTTGATAGTGTGCAACGAGAAGTGTGGCACCACACGCTTGATTTCCCGGAGAGCTGCCAAGACGTACCTGGTGGAACTGAGAGTCTGTAGATTTTACCGCTATATCGGCACTAGACATAGCTCACCTGGAAAAGCCGGCCGTGCACGCGTGTAAACGAAACATAGACGCACGTTTTGTGGAACAGTGTCACTCAGCTGCCCAGGGCAGCGGCAGAAATTCAAGGAGACACTATGAACGGCACGCGCATTTAAATATGTGTCGGAATAAACAATCGACCAAATCGACTCACCTTGTTAATAGGTTCCCGCTGATCCGGAAAGGGCTGCACCAGCGACAAGAAATGGCCTGGCCTGAACATATCACCTCTACTCCTCCTCCCAGACACCGTGCTCGTTCTCTGGCCGGTATTACTATTCGACCGACGGTCATAGCCGTCACCCCAAGTCCGCGCCCTGCTACCGAGCCCGGTTTCCTAAGGGGTATCACCTTTGCTTTCGTCGCCGGCCAAGAGACTGTGCACCTTCAGCAATGATAAAGCATTACGCGATATACAATCAGAAAGTGTGAGGACCAACCGAATGTACGGCGACACAAAATCTATCGTTTTCTGGCAACCTGGGTGACAGGGCACGCTTGGAAATCTGTTATAGAGCGGTACGCCCACTACATAAGACCCAATATAGAGGGTAAATACGGTGTGCAGAAAATGGAGGTCCTTTAACATGCCGTTTTTATTAAGCACGGTCCCATAGATGGGCGACATACGGTGCCTGGTTTACATCGGTTGGCCGTGCGATACCTTTGACGGCCACCCTCCGCGCGGAAAAGTATGTACGTAGGACGTGCACGTGAAATGCCACTATTAATAGTTACAATGTTTCTGGCTGGTACGTACGAGTAATACCATCTATTTGAATAATGGGGTTACCGTGGTATGGGTACAACCAGGAACGGATACGGCGATTCAGAGCTTCTACTTTTTTAATGCGCGATTTCGGAAAATCAGCTTTTAAAGTTACGCACTTGCGGGAAATAACGGGTATGGTTCAGAACAATCAGCGGCTTTCAATTGTTTCTTCATCGACTCTAACCCAAAAGCGCCAAATCACTAACTGAGCGTACGCGCGCCTAGAGGGGATCACACGATGTTCTTGTTATTGTGCAGTTTCCGGTACCGTAGCTTGGTTGCCAGTCCACGTCTGTGCACTTACTTATGTTCGTGCATTGGTTGACGCCTTCTGTTGAGCCAAAAGCAGGCGCATTTCAATCGAAAATTAGATCAAAGTAGTTGACTGTAAAGCTAGACAATTGAGGGAACCAAAGGAGGGGGAACCAACATGAGCCATCCGTGTGCTGTGTCGTACGATGTGGGCTGATATATGTGCTGTGGGTTATGTCCTGTTTCCCGGGGCTTATTTCCAGGCGTTTCCAGAACTATCTAGAGGGATTAACATAAACCGGGGACAGGGGATAGCGAATACCAGTACAAAAGATTGCGACGAAACATGGAACGTACAGCAGACTTTCGTTACTCGTAGTTATACGTCACGCCGTAACAGTCATCACCGGTATTGACAGTTAACACATGTCCACCGTAGTCGTAACTTGCCCACGTTTCCTTTTGCTCCAACTTCAACCGCCTCCTATCTCCGGAACAGAACGACCCTCAGGATCCCGAAGAAAAACATTTATGTTTATACTTCAACGTTCTCTACGCACCCTAACCGCAACATCACGAGACTGCAGCGACAGTGCAGCACGCACTCAGAGCTCACACGCACCATGTTTCAAGGAGATTTTGTTTGATGTTTCCTTATTTTTTATGTGGATACCATGCAAACCAGGGGATGTATCTTTATCGTCCCCGGTATATTTCCCGTACGTAACAACAATACAATAATTATAGTACACAGTGTAGCGGACTGCTATTCCCATAACTGACTGGTATTTGATATTTAAGAACATTACGAAGGGTAAACACTTTACGTACCTGTACGTACAGAGTTGCCTACCCATGATCGACGACCTGTCAAAATAGATCCCTGGGTTCTGTACGAGTACGAACTCGTACATACGACGTGTATAACCCTTTACCTGGTGTAGGTACAAATATGAAGGCAAAGCGGCTCGAAAAATAAGTACAGATATTTTATATGTCAGCGCTGTGCCCTGAGCGCTCCTCAGCTTTTCTTAGACGTACTTTTTCTGCGTTTGTCGTGCTAGCACGGGATGGGAACCACCTCTTGGCCCGAAACTCCCTCATCGTGCTCCCACATCCCGACTGACATACTGTGCCGGAGGCGACCTCGGCCGTGGTCTTGCCGTGTCGCGGTGAGGCGCGCTGTACTCGCTTTTTTGGGCGGGGCGATTGTTTTTCTTGTCCCGGTACCCCCCTACTACCCCCTAGATTGTACCGCCCGATTATCAATACGCGCGGTCTCCTGTCTCTTCTCACACCCTCACGCAGCTCCCGTCACTGAGTAGGTCAGCCTGCGATAAGGTTCACTGCTGACCCCCGACGGTGTGGCTATGCCTTTCCTCGGCGTGCCCCAACCTGCTCCCCTTCCTCGACTGCTGTGCGGGGGACGGCCTCGGGCGTGCGTGATGTGCTACTACTGCTGCTACTGCTGCTGCTTTGCTACTGCAGCTGCTGCTATATACGTCCTGCTGATGTTCCGTTATTCTGCTGCTGCTGCTGCTGCTTACGCAGCTGCCCTCACGGAGAAGGTCACACTGCGATAAGTTTCGTTGCTGACACTCGAGGGTGTGAGTACGCCTTTCCTCCTCGTGCCTATCCGTGCTCCCCTGCCCCGACTGCTGCGCCGAGGCGGCGTCGGACGAGCGTAATGTGCTGCTGCTGCTGATCTGCGTGCTGCTACGCACTGCTGCTGTACTGTTGTTCTGTCGCTAGCTGCACGTACCGCATATCGTGACTGCGATACGTTTTTGCTGCCTAAATCCCCGCCAGCAACCCAACCCGTCTCGGTGTCTCCGCATCCCAAAACTAGAAGCCGATACCGATTTGATTCGGAACTGCTGTGTGATGTGAACCACGACAGTTGATACCGGATTCCAACCGTCATGGTCTACAGGCTGTACCACCTGAGGCGTCTCGGCGGGGGCGTGGCTTTCGTATGGTACGTGCCTGTGCGCCATACTGCTGTTGCTGCTGCTGCAGAGCTTGCTGCACCAACGTTATCGTCGGCGCTTCGTACTACTCTCGTTTGACTCTATCGACTACTGCTCAACGTTTTTTTGTATCTGTATATAGACAAGTACTGTACGAAGTGCTCCTGCTATACGAAAAAAAAGTGCGTTGTTTTTTGTTGTGTTTGCAGTTTTTTTCTCTCTCACTAAAATTGAACATGTATTTTATTTATGAGCCCATTGGAATTACTGTCACACTAACGGTCTCGAGTTAGCTGCATACCGGTACGATCTCATCTATCTCGGGCATGCGCGGAGCCGCAGGCGGGCATCAGTCCGCCGCGCGAAGCCCCTCTTGTACCTGGTATTCTGTTAAGAGTAATGACGGAAAACACCTCAGCTGTGAGATCGAAAAAAAGGGAATTTAGTCGAAAACTCTGTTTTGCAAGCTGCGTGAGATACAGTAGTTCGATCGCGCGTGCTACGGGGTGTGTATACATACCCTGGTTAGCGATACAAGTCGGTGACTCCCCTGCTGATACCAGAGTCAACAGGACTAAGACGTTCATCCTTGTTCTGCGTATGGAAACCATATAACCCGCATTGAAGGGGACAAAACAGACAACTGTGTGTGGTGGAATTGAGGACGCATAAACCAAGTAAGGCATTTTGTACCTATTTGCAGTGCGTTAAGTTTGGGCAGTGGTTCGTTAGGGTCTACGGTAGGGCTGTGCATTGGTAGCATTTAACGATACTATATATATCTTAGATCGGCGCAGCCGATATATTAATATTTTGTCGATATATCGGCGAGCAAAGCGAGCCAGCAAGCACAGCGGAGCTGACGCGCGAAGGCGCGAAAGGTCGCTGTGCGAGCCCCGACGCCCCCGCCCGGCTGGGGAACTGGAGGCACCGCCGGAGGCAGAAACATTGATTACTTTCCCTTTATTCCCCATAAAACTTGGTCGCGAATGTGCCATCAAGATTTGTCTTCTTCAGTCAACAAAAACGAGCTAAAACTTGCAAAAACATGTTTTTTTTTTGTTTTTTAACTTCCATTCAGAAAAACTAAATGGACACCAGCGCTGGCCGGCACAGATACTACAACGTACAGTCTATTATATTATCTGAAAGCAACGATGAAGATGACGAAAACAGAACATCATGGCCGCATAGCCGGCAAGTGGCAACCAGCATGCAAGTGCTTGAATTGTAGCTTACGAAATTCACTGCCCAACAAAGTGGACTGCTTTCCACAACAACAGTAAAACATGTATCTAATGAGAAGTTAATAGAGTCTAAAACTTATTTTCAAGCTTTACATTACTTTGAGCGTTTAGATTAAGTTTCAATGATGTGTCAAGAGCATACTTACGCTTTAGCTGTTGAAAATGTATTACAGATATCAATACCCAAACGAGCTCAATATATTAGAGTTCTTTTTGCAGAGATAACTAGAATTTTAAATCATCAATCACATTTTAGCAGTAGGTTGTCACGCTATGGATGTAGGGGCGTGCGAGTCAGAATAGCTTCTTTGCACGTACATGCATATTCACTTGTGTTGGATATCGTACCGAAAGTTTCGATATATCGTTCGATAAAAAAATAAAATTATCGAACCGAAAAAAGTTCGGTATTTCGATAATGTTTGCGATAATTCGATAATCGATAACGATACGATAAAACGATAAGAAGCCGAACGCCTCACAGGGGGAAAGGGGCCACAGCAACAAACATCAGTCGTACGTAGCGAACGAGAATCACGCATGACAACCACTAAGCTTGATGGTCCGTGAGATTTTCCATGGGATGTCCCATTGGCCCATGGGATATCCCATGAGATGTCCCATGGGAATCCCATGAGGCCATCACATGGGGCTATCCCATGGGAAATCCCATAGGATATCCCTTGAGACATGCTATGGGAACTGTAAAACCTTTAGCATGTCCCATGGAACATCTCATGGGTAATTTTATGGAGTCCGCGACATCTCATGGGTTCCCATGTGATATCCCATGGGATATCCCTGGAATGTCCCGTGGGACTATCCATCGGATAGGACGTCCGAGGAGATGTCCCATGAGATAAACGAAATACCATGGGTCGTCCCATGGTTGATCTTGTGGGATATCCCATTGGATATTTAAGATCCCACGGGCAATCCCATTAGATGTATGGGATATCCCTTGGGATGAAAGACCACCCATAGAAATGGGAGTTTTTGTACAATGGGATATCTCATGATATGAACGACCTCCCATGGGCCTCCCATAGGATGCCCTGTGGGATGCCCCACCGGACGATGGGCATCCTAATGGACGTATGGTAAGAACTGGGATAGGGGTAACCTCATGGTATGGCCCATGTGAAATCTCCCATGATATTTACTACCGGGTACATCTTATGGGACGCACCATGGTATGTCCCATGAGGTTAACGTCATTCGAATGACATCCCATGGGTCATCCTATTGGACGGCCCGGAGGGTGTTTGACATACCATGGAACGTTTCATGGAGTTATTAAGACTCTACAAGACGTGGGGCAGCTCATGGCAAAGCCGAGGGGTCAACCCAAATAAATATCGGCATCCCATGCAACATTCCTTGATATGCTTTGATTAACCCCATGGGCCATCCATCCCACGCGGTTATAGAGATAAATTGGGATATCCCATGGGACGGTCCATGAGACGACCCGTGGGATATGTTACATGCCATTGGACATGCCATAGAGTTTATGGGTCCTAGTGTGACATATTCACAGATTCATGCCCGGCAGCATCATACATGGTGCCAGGTACTACTAGGTATCCCGGTTTACTTGTCGTATACTCGGATTATATACGGCGTACCGTAATTGTTCTTATATATGTTGGCCATCCGGCAATGTGTGTAGTGTTGTTCCAAAAACGACTCAGGGAACAGATAGTGAAGACTCTCCAGATCAAAAGCGTAGCAGTATCATACGACAAATCAAAACCGATGTGACGCACATGAAGACCGCTGTTATATGTACAACCAACATCCTTTCATCCCATCCACCACAAAACTGCCAATCGCCCCCGCTATGCACTCCCGAACAAGCGTCTCCCAAAAACCCGCGGTCCATAAACAAATCTGGTTTATATTTTACTGCTACGCGTATATGTTTCGACGCGCAGAAGGCCGTACGGTGTTCCTGTTCTACATTGCTATCGGTAGCACCTATTACGGGGGACCATAGTATATAGGACCAAATATTTGCAGTAAAAATTGGTAAATATATAGATTTTTGTGTGTACCGTAGGTCCTATTTCCTGTGGTCCCCCGTAATAATAGGAGAGATTATCTGCTGTCTCGCTCTCTCTGTAGCTCTTCTACCTCCTCCAACCCCTCCCCCCACATACTACTACAACTACTACCCCTACTACTACTAGTACCCCTGACCCTGCCACCCCCAACCGCAAGAACCCAGTCCTCCTCCCCACGCACTCCCGAACATGCATCTACCGTATTTGCTCTATAAGTACAAATGGCATGATACACTGCCGGCCCTGTATTAAGAAAGAGCACCATAACAAACTTAGCCGAAACATCCCGGGCAGATAAGGAAGACGGTAGCTGTTATACTGAAGTTAGTGCACAAATCATTATTCATGTCAAATACGAAATCAAACCTAAGAACAATATCTCGGTTTCTTACGAAAGAGCCGGTAGACTAGTAGTGTATCTATATATCTGTATTACAGTCGTACTATTAATAATAGAATAGTGCAGTAAAAATATAATGAAAAACTAGGACGAGCCATGAGCACATGGAACATGGTACAAATCTATCTCCGTTTACGCCGCAGCACAGCAGGAACTATAATACTTGACTCGTGGTCGAGACGTCAAGGCTTACAAGACGCGAGAAATACAGGTTCTCGTGTTGATGTCGCAAAAACAGCTAAAACACATGAAGATGGGCGAGTGGGCTGCGGGCTGCGGGCGTCGGTTTTTGGCTTCATTATCTTTATCGTATCGCTTATCGAGTTTCTGGTGTTTCGATTCGATAACGATAATCGTTATCGTTATCGTTATCGAAGATTTTTTGCCCTTATCGTACCGAAACCCCATTTGTTTTGATATCCAACACTAACATTCACCGCTGCTGCAAAGGAATCCATGCTCGACCGTCTTCGCTGTGGCCATTCATTTGTCCGCACAAGGACCATGGCAGATGACGACGTCAACTCCAACGAATTGCCGTTGACGCCGTTGCTCGCCATGCCCCAGATCGCTGTCCAACCATGTGCGCTATACCACGGTACATCGAAGGTAAAGCGTTTGAAAGACCCGGCCTAACCCTAAGTGACTCTGGCTGCTGTAGATTAAGATGACGGACACTTCTAGAATTCTGGTTGAAACCTGACTTGAAGTGTGCCAAAACTGCGAACCATAACCATCACGCCTCTGTCGTCAACTTGATATTATTGTGCAATGCATCGTACTGGCATAAAACTAGTAGAGACAATCAAGTCGGACACGGGTCGCCGTCCGCGTGTGGTTCGGCGTGTGAACTGAAGACCATCAACATGAACTGACAATTTTACCCACCTGCAGGTGCTACAAGTCTGTATCTCAGCTCCTCTATCATAATCGACGGCAGCAGCTTCTTTTTCAACAACCACGCCGGGGATGGAGGAGGTAAGGACAGTCTCAAACTGGACGGTAAGTAATACAAATATTGCGGTCACTACTCAGAGCACCGGAACTGCCGGGAGTAGGGGTCCAATAGAGGGATCCAGTCGTGCCAGGCGGCTTCACCTCCACAAGAGAGGGCACTGGACATATCCAACCAGCCCTATCGGGAGCCCCCCGCTGTATTTTGGGTACAGCCAGATTATTTAGAACACTTAGCGTGTTACAAAAGCCAGCCACGTTGGATATTCTCTTTTAGTATAGCTTGCTTTAGCACCTTCGAAGAGTGTAGAACTGTTGAACGATAACTGTACAGAGCACCGACACTATAAACAGTGTCTCGAGAACTCCCAACAAACGTCTACACTAGTGCTGTCGTTGGGTTTATCCAGTTTTTCGATGACTGCGATGGTGCCCAGCGTTGACACGCTGTGTATGAGTAGATGCCGATTGGCCGTGGTGTGTCCCCTGCTAGGATATTGAAACTGCGACCAATGTTTCGCACCTGTTTAGAGAAATGTTCAAATACGTACCGCTGAAACGCTAATGTTCGCCTAGCGATATTCGAACCTCAGCTTCAGGAGAGTCGCACGTCAGGCCTTTCTAGGTGGCTTTGTCTCTACGTTTATCATAGCGTGAAAGGTACCCCCAAACACCATCGAAGTGTTTGGCCTTCGGTCTTCGTGACGTGCACGTGTGCTGAGATCACTGACAACTTTGTTTCTCTACCCGCAGGTGCCATGTTTGCATATTCATACGCGGCTATCAGCATCAAGGGCAACACCTCGTTTGTCGGAAATACAGCCCCAACCGGTGGAGGTAAGGAACTGCTCTAATCGGTTGTTTCAGTTGTTTCTCACCATGGTCGAAATCGATAGGCGCAAACGCCCAGATATTTTGTACCTGGTATCGTTCTTGGACTGTAAAGACGAACACATTGTGGTCATGAGCTTGAAGCATTCGTCAATCCCATAGGGGTATCAAGATGTGGATTTTGCACGCCAACGGGTTTGAGATGGTGTCGCGTATGAGCAGGCTTCACGTGGTTGATTTTGCTTCCATGTATGATCAATAGTTCGCCTCACTGCATTATGTGTGTGTGTGTTTTCGACCCATTTATTCTGGGCGCCAGATGTTTGAACGCACCAACCGGGGGTCACACAGGGGGAAGGGAATCACTGAAGATTTATCTCCACCTTTCCTCCTGCGGTTCTTCCCTTAATTGTTATCGCGAGAGGGGTTCAGCCGCCCCTTTCCCTAGTCAACATTTTAAGTCGAATTATGTTTACTCACGAATAAAGTATTGCTTTCCACGCAAATTGCGATTTTTTCACTACCAAGAGATTCGAACCCGCAACATAGCCTTCAGATGGTTTACGAGGTTACCAAGTGAGCCACTGGGGAGGCCAGCAGTTATGTATGAGTATTTTTCGCGGCCGGCATGTTTGACTTCGCCGAAATGTGGGGCCTTCAACCCATATCTTCTTTCCCATCTACAGCCTACTAAAGCTATCAATATGTTATCATTCGTTAAGCATGCACTACACCCATGCGGATACTTTTTCGGCCTACCCATAAACCTCCTCCGTGTAGTCTACTGTACCGAATGCATTCAATTTAACTTTGGAGTAGCGCACCGACCGTCACCGCTTTGTATCTCGTGAAATAAGAACACCTACATTTTCACTTTCCCCTCTCCAGGTGCCCTGTTTGCTGTAGAAGGCTCTTCGGTCGACATCGACGGCAACAGCAGCTTTCAAAACAACTTTGCCAGCATCGGTGGAGGTGAAAAATGCCTATAACAGTATCAAATATATCCAGATGTACTTCGTGCGGTTCGTCCGTACCAATTAATAAAATCACCTGCGGTGTGGAATTTCGATACGCCAGTAAGGAGGTTCTCAGAACAGCCCATTGTCCAGGAGGCCAGCAATCAGGCTTTGATCCGCTGTGTTTATGCCTCCCTTACGCGTACCGGGACCACCCAAGTCGTCCGTGAACGCCAAACCCGTTGTTGTAAACGTATTGCACCCTTGAGCTCGAAGTACTGCGTTCTTCAACGGGTTTGCGGATGTCCTGCATCTTTCCCTGTGAAATGGTGTCGAGCTGACTGGCTTGACCGTTGGTGATACCGCGCCTGGTTCGGTAGTTGTACCCGAAACGTCGCTAAGTGATACTTCTCGATATTTATTGGGGCTTCGGAGTATAGCCGCGACCAATGTCCACAAACACAGCAAGTCGTAAACGTGTCCCCCGTTCCGACCTTATTTGGACGACGGTTTGCAATGCATACATGGCTTTATCCGCATCCGTGCTACCCCATTGGTTCGAGAATTTCTGTATGGCCTAAACTACTGTGCCAGATGGGCAAGAAACTGGTTTCGAAGTAGTACATACGCCGTCGTCACGCCGAACTTGTTGAGGCATGATGACGCTCTACGTTTGTTTTGCCTACCTTTAGGTGCCGTGTCCGCTTGGTATGGCTCCTCCATCAGCATCATCGGTAACAACACGTTTGCCTACAACCTAGCCGCGGCCAACGGAGGTGAGGAACGTGTTGATCGCCTAGCATACACGAAATATCTAACAGTTTTATAGCATTACCATGATGCAAACGAGGCCTGTCTCGCATTAGCGCTTTCTCCACGACTATGATAACAGGTCATAATTGGATCCAATGGGTTAGGGTTACTCAACAACACCAGGGTGCTTAATTTGGGTATTTGGTGGAGTACAAGAAAACGATCCTGCGGTGTGTTTGCTCTGCCAAAGCAAGCCTAAACACTGCCAGCGACGCAGGATGTTTTTTTTTCCTTCTGTGATAGCGAATTATGTGATCGGAAAACCTCTACTCGGAGTAGCTCCCCGTTTAAACCCTTTCTGCGAGCGTTCCACAACCACACAAAAAATGTGGCGGTGTCGACGGGCAAAAGCTATCGTGTGTTCGTACTCTGTTGATCAGGTTCGAGACCCTCACGGCTAAAATGTTGCATGCCCGCAGGTGCCATATTTTTACTTCGTAGCTCCTCCATGCAAATCGACGGCAGCACCTCCATTGTCAACAACACCGCTGGAACGAACGGAGGTAAGCAGCATCCCGAGACGGATGGTCGCAAGGCTTAATTGATTGTAGCGCTGGGCAATTTGAAATGTCAACCCAATGGTCGTACTGTACCTCTCGTGTGTTGTCTATCGGGAACGACTTTGGACGTTGCCGTTACAGTAGACAATACCGGTACGAGCGGCTGACAAGACCTGTGGATACAGGTTTGGCCGTATTGTCATGACCTGGAACATCCAGACCACATACCTGGTGGATACCAACGGCTCCATTGACATTTGTGTGGTATATACACGATATTGTGCATATAAGGCTGAAATAACCGTCTTCGTTGCTAGGATCATTGCACACCCAACGCGGACAGTGTCGGGATGTTTGGGTAATCTATTGACAGGTGTGGAGGCCGATTCCGCATTGTTTGGAATAGGTGTCTGGCCAAATCGGATCTATATATATATTATATAAGGCATGTTATTATCAATTTATGTGGGTTTAGATAGTCCCAACGTCTCGTACTTGAGCTCTAATAATTGCAAGGTTTCCTGTCGAACCCCCAGTTCGATACCTTTGGCCATGGGTACTTGAAGGATCTACGTCACGCAACCCGAAGCCATACGACCCTCCCGGTACTTTTCATTGCTTGCCTATTTTTTATTGTGTATATTTTCCGACTATTCCGAAATGTTTAGAGCGATGATTGTGCTCCGTAGTTTGTTGAAACATTCACGACTCCCGTGGGCAACTTGTCCAACATGAACAACCCCCTCTGAACCGACCACACCACCCTTTTGATAACTAACCCTAAGAAGTACTGTGAGGTTGGGTAGCGGTTCGCTACATGCTCTCCGCGAGGCGAACAGGGCCACTCTAGTGTCGTTGCTTCACTGTTGATGTCTTGGTCAGACTGTGAGTAGAGCAATAGGGCGTCGAAGTTGGTAGTTGCTAGTACGTCACCTCGGTTTGGCATAGCAGCTTTTAGTATGACTACCGCCCAGTACACAGAAGTTCGTTACACGCTTCCAGCATTTCTCAGGGTGAGAGTCTCAGAAAATACCACGTGCTACCAGTGTTTGTTTTAACGCTGGAAAAGGATAAAGGGCCGCTCTCGGTATACCTGGTATATAGCAATAGTTCCTCCTTCCCACCTATTTGCTTAAGCACGTTCGAATATGGACTACAACACGCCCGGCGGCGCCAGAATGAAACCGAAGATATTGCTGCCCTGAGGGCCAAGTAACGGGCTGTTTTGAGGTCTTGGTCACCCAGTGGCCAACTTACACGATGCGGCGTACGGCACTGACGAACTCGGCGGCAAATGTCAGTATAGCTTCACGAGACACTGGGGGAAACGGTTTTGGGTGTATTTGAGGGGCTGCTTCTTTCCCAATTTACGTGTTGTGGGACGCGCATGCGGAGGGAGTTCCTACGGTGACCTTTGAGTACTCATAAATAAACAAAACACATCAAGAGCGAGGCAATCCAATTACATCGCAAGAGCATACATCTCGCGATCGAACATGAACCGTACAAGTCACAGTCCACGGCGAGGGCGAAGATGGGTAGCTAATGCCCCCTCGATATCGCTCGCCGAGAGGAAAAGTGCGTATAATCATCTGTTCATAAAAGTAGTGGAAGTGATAATCGTTTTCAGGGCACGACTTTGACTTTAAAAAATAGCACACCGCGGGTCAGAGCAATGTAGAACATCGCGAGCAAGAGAGGCCACGGCATACGCTAGGCGTTGTAATCGCTATCTGCCATGCCAACTTTAGGGGAAGAAAAAGGTTTCTTCATCTGTGAAGGCCGCCGACATTCAGATTCAAGAGTAAGCGAGGTACTCGATCAAAAGGCGGCGATACTCCTCTGTAGAGTATTGTATTTAGGATTTGGAGCCTTCGAGCAACAGCTCGTAGACCCACCCTTCTACATTACACCCTGGACGATAGACAATGGCCACTGTAATCGCAATGGTATATGGCGTAATGGACGGGTCTAGTGTCATCGGTAATATCTAGCGAGGGTTACCTTCCCCGATCTATTGTGGCCTGCAAAGGCCATCGCGCTCGGGAACTGTATTTCGGGTGGACATCGTCTGTAAAGGTATAGCTTGCACAATATATTGCGGGTGACCATGTCTATCGATGGATAGATTGCACAATCTAATGCCGTCGACCATGGCTATCGATGGGCACCTCGCACAATCTATTGTGGCTGGCAATGGCTATCGAAGGACAAGCTTCACAATATATTGTGGCCGGTGATGTCCATCCCTAGACACCTCGCACAAAATATTGGTGCTGGAAATGGCCAAAGATATATACGCCCAATCTGTTGTGGCTGGCAACGGCCATCGATGAACACGCTTCAGAATCGATTATAGCTGGCAGTGCCATCGATGGACACGTTCCAAACTCTACTTCGGCAACAACATATTATGACAGTTTAGGCAACAGGCAGCTATTAATAGTAGCATGGGATATACGATATATAATACTCATATACCTTCGACAACCGAAAGGAAACACAGCATTGCCGTTACATTAGCCCCAAAAACAAGATTTGTCTATGGTAAATGTAAACCACAACAGGCTGGAAGCGCTGTCTATCGATAGATACTGTCGACTTCAATATGTGTCATGGAAGCAACAAGAATATACATTGTGTGAACACCAGACCAATGCAACTGCCCAGCAATGGCTACTGTCCTGTGCAATATATGTCGGAGAAGCAACAGCAATGTACATTGATGGAAATAATTCCAGTAAAAGTTGTAAACCGACGGCTAGTGTCCTGAACAAGAGATGTCGAGAAAGCAACAGCAATATACACTGGTCTCAACGACAGACCAACAAAAGCTGTCTATTGATAGCTATTGTCCTAAGCAATAGCTTTCGGGGATTTAATCAGAACATACATAGTTTGAACACCAGACCACAATACAGTTTTCTATTGATCGCTATTGCCGCCGACAACATATCATCAGTTGTGTCCACCAGTAGCCATCGCCTCCCGCAATGCACTGCTTAGGGTGTGTCTCCACAAAACATTCTTGCCTCTATACTGTTCTTACTTCAACCGTTTAGTATTTCGTGTAATTGTGTATATATCGATGGCCATTTATGCTGACCGCCGACGAGTGCTATATTGCATCTCTTAGTGATTAGCTTTGTCTTGGAATCGTTCATCGCTAAACTGTAGCGAGCAATGTTCATTTTGTCGCCGAATAGTATCCTTGGCCATCGAGCTTTGTTTTTCCCATCCTGTAACCTGGATATGTACTTTTTCTGGGGCTGCTAACAGCTCTCGCCCCAGGGCTGCTTAAATCAGCTGCAAATGTAGCCAATCGGTTGACGCCAAAAGCCTCTAGAGGGTGTTCTTGCCAAACGTGTTTTGATAGAGGGGTTCAAGGTGCCATGCAATGCTACAGAAGGGGGAGTATATAAAACCCTCTACGTACGGCAGAGTGATTCGTTTTTGCGCGAAAATTATGCAGGGTGTGACAGCCAATCTTGGCTTGAAGGTTGAAATTCTACGCCAACACACCGGACGGATCCAATGTGCAACTCATTGCTACAGAAAGACAAGCTTATCGAACCCTCTACGCCACAGAGGATGTCTAAAGTACACTACAGTAAACGTTTGGAAGATTTTAACGGAAAACCTCGTTGAGGGCTTTAAACCATTTACTATCCGTCCAGAGGGATCCAGGTACCACATAACTCTGACTTAGGGAACATAGAGGGTTTTTTAAGTGCACGAAACCTCTGGAGGGTTCTGACTCCAGGTTTTGCGGAGGGTCAGTATATTTCAGTATCGCCCATCCTAAAGAAGTGTACAGTATAATAGGCCACCCGCTTGGGTGTTAAAGCACAGACTATCCTCCACTGTATTTCAAACCTAGGCAACCCTCTGCAGAGGTTCAATGAACTCACTGGAGGGATCGAAACACATACAGGTACATGTTCAGGCCTCTACATATGTTGTTTTGGAAGCTGATTTCTAATGTCGAAGCTGACACACAGATAGGTCATAGTTTCCAAAGATGATTCATAAAACTAGTTTCTCCTAGCCAGTCCATCGTAAACCGCTGTGAAAATAGCGCGGTAGATATCATGACGTGTTGAACATAATGTTATTACCAATTGCAAAAACTAACGCATAGCTCGGGAGAGTGGATATGTACCGGCGGCATCACGAAACCAATCGAGAAACGTCTTAACTTCGCCCCCATCTCCACGTTCTTCTGTACACTATTTATCCATTTAAACTTGCTCCATTCAGTTCAGCGATGCGTAGGACTCACGCCTTCCGGGTTGTCCCCAGATGCCGCGGGATACCCCCGCAGTATTCGCCAGAATACAATATTTACACTCGGTCAATGCGCTTGCGCGTATACCAGACGCTGCGCGGCAACTAGCAGGTGTACCAGAACCACAAAACAGTAACCCACCCGAGCTCCCTCGCCCGATTATACATAAACCATCTACGTTTCATGAAATTCCACCCTGCTTGTTTTGAAATATCTCCCACTCGTCAAGGAAGCGGCCGCCGGCATTATTGGGCCTGGGCAAGGCGGACGGCGGAAGGCTACAGCACGACAGACGTCCAACACACGACATACCAACAAGAAAGAAAGGCAGAAGTAACAACATTCAGTCGTTCACGCATACAACCGTTACCTTGGTTTCGAGAGGGGGCCGCGCTTGCCGTCACACAGTCGAATGTTTTTAAGGGAATGTAGAACATCGCACTTAGCTCAGAGACTAAACCCTGCACTCACACAGAACACAGCTATGTGTGAGACTAAGCACTAAATAAACTCGCACCACATAAAATCTAAAGAAATCAACCAAAACTGAGTAAAAGGCACACTACCCTCTACAATTCCAATGCACGCTACCGCAACCAGTAAGTTGTGAAAATTGCCTCAGTAGCCGGGATGCCTTGGCGCTTTCTCTAATGCATACTCGCCCTCCTCGTGTAATGTTGTGTCCAGAGTCCCAGTCGGGCGACTCTTCACGACACTGTGCACGGCTCTCTCACTACGACATCTACTAGACACGCTTCTGTCACCAGTCGCTAGACACCTAGTACATGAACTACACGGCCACATCTCCACAGATCGACCCTGTGAATCATGCTATAATATATAAACTATACCAGGTAACAATTTAAAAAACACATCGGGGAGTCGTAGCAAATCGTATAGCTGCTACTCTGTACTGGTACGAAACGTTATTACGGGGGCCAGCACTACGAACACGACACATAATGCAGCAGTATCAGCTCGAGTAATTTGGTGACATGGTATTGTCGAATTGTCTAAGAAAACGGGCTCACATGGTATGCAATATATTCTCCTCGACCTGTTGAGTACTCGGGGCAGCAGGAGGTACAGCCGATGTCCGCGTTCCATAAGCTGTAAACCGTCTACCGAAACGGTCATACTCTTGACATGTTCCCAACACGCACGAAACCCTAAGCTCCTGTTTTAATATGAAGGGAACGCAAGAACCTGTTGTTGTCCCCGTCCTGTATGTACTGATTAAGTAGACGTACGCTCAGCATCGAGAGTCGCTAGCGTCTACAGATACAGGGTATTGGGAGGATCGCGGCGCCAGGCACAGACATATAAATTTTAATGCGAGCTTTTAGTTTTGGCAACTCTAGAAATGTGGATCACTTTTGAAACTCTGCTTTGTTTTAATATGTAGGGACGTTCGTCCGCAGCGCTAATTTGTTAATTCGAAAATTTCGCCGCCACCGCAGAAAACAACAAACCCTGGACAGGTCACATTTACGTCCAACCCATCACGTACAGTATAACAGTACTTGGAGCATCGTACGCCCTCCACCAGCGCACACAAGCTAACAACACAGCGACCGATATCCTGCTGCACTGCAGTAGTTCCTAGCGACAGCTACATCATGAGTATACCAGTTATGAAATCGCTAGAACGCCCAGTGTCCATCCTTCTTCATCCGAGTGCGATTCGTGGAACAAATTGTGTGGTCGGAGACTACTGCAGTGTGAACCAGATGAACCAAAACTAAATTATTGCAAATAATCAGAGGGGAACAAAACTAATTGTCAGCGTACCGAGCACAACTAATAGCAAACCAACAAGGAAAAAAACTATTATTAGAAACAAAGGCAAGCAATGGAAAGGAAAAATACTCCTGACTCCTAACGTGAGACATACTGCACAGACAAACAATGCAAAGAGCGCAAGGGAAGAAGATTGAACACATAGACCCTCTCTCATAAGTGTCCTCTCCCTTATGTGCCGCGTAGGCTGTGGAAGAGGGTGGTGCATCTCTATTAAATACTAACGCGAATAAAAAACGAAAAGGCGACGCAGATAGAGAGAACCAACGAGCCAACGAACTAAAGAGAGGAATAAGGCCAAGCAAAAATTAAACCTATTTAAATAGTCGTATACATACCTCAGAGGGAAATCACGAGCAGCACCCGGTCCTCGACCTCGGTTATTCGCATGCCGTATGGGGTGTGTTTTTGAGATGATTATACTGTAGTATAGTGCACCCATTTTTAGTTAAACCAGATCGAGTATACCCAGTTTTTACCGTTTTCACAATTTGTTTATGCGATTTTTTGCGAATTGGCACGGCTGGGTCTTGGAGAGACGAGGAGGGAATAGCAGGCAGGCAATTCCTAGTGACACGTGCCACTCTGCCACATGGTGATTGCGGCTGGTCTGAGCTGGTGGTGCATGTCATTCGTTGTCACCTATCAGCGTTTTGTCAGGTCCGATGATGGCGGCTTTGATCACGAATTTTCGTGCTTCATAGACACTACAGCGTGAGCCCCTCCCCGAGCGCAATTATCCCGAGCGTACAGACCCGCGCCACAGCTGATCACTATACCGCGACCGGATAAAATGCGACCGCAACGGTCGCCAAAGGGTGTGTTAACATCATCTGCGATAGCTCATGACTGATGACGAGTGTTTTTCACACATAGTCCTGCTGTGAGGGTTTACAGAGCTCTTAAGAGTTCGACTCAAACAAGAGGATTGGATGTTTCACGGGAGTCGTTTTTCATGGGGTCAAATGCAAATTTCAAATTTCAAAGCAAATCCAGCCATGTCTTATGCACTGTATCGGCAAGGCGGAGCGCCCCAGAAGCGGCACAGAGTCAACATTGTCCGGTCACGTGGGTGTCAAATCGCCGTTCTGTGTCTGTATGACTTGTGGTGATAAGGTGTCACACATAGGTAAACATTATACTTTTGAAGTTGCATTCCTTACGGTTAAATTGACATCGATTGTACGAAATATATATATACGTAAATGGTCTCGGGTGTTCAGAATATTTCGGTGTACCGGCCTCCGCAGTAGTGCGCAGGCTCTCGATGTTGTCTCGCCGTTGGTGGAGAGTTCATTTCCCGCCGAAAGGCGGTGGTATGACATTTTCAGCAACATGCAACAGCAAGATCCACCATTATACGGTCAAGACGGTATGTGCCTTCAATCTTACACTTTGCAATTGGTACCATATTTAGGTAGCTCTGCTCAGGATTGGAGGGAACATCCGTCCTCTGAATGGTTTGTCGTGTGACCTAAAACCTCTGGAGGATAAATCGTTCAACCCTCTGCAGGATTACATAGGTACTCCCCGATTCGAGAGGAGCCATGTGACGGCATCTTCTGAAGGGTTAGGGTTGGGGTTAGGGTTTAGTCCCACTTCCCTCTAGATGATCACATAACGAGTGCAGTATTATACCCTCCGGGGTGGAGGTCCTTTCTATCTCTAGAGTAAGAACAATGGTATAACCGCTGGAAGGCTTAGCTTTCCACTATTCCCTTTGAAGGGTCACTTCGTGCACGTATTAAAAGGGTTAGGGTTAGGGCGTTTCCTGCAGCCATTTAGCGGAAGGTGTATTGCATATCCCCTTATTAGAGGCTATAGGTATCCACCTGCTTCTCTGGAGGGCCCATCGTTTGGATCACTCTCTGAGGGGTGTATTGCTTACTCAGCCAGAGGAGAATGGACGTATCCAACATTGTACGCTCCGCTAGAGGGTGTTTCCATAAACACAAATCCTCTCGAGCGATAGAACCGGTATATCCTCTGGAGGCCGTAGCTTTAAACTTGCCCCTCTGGATGTGTTGGTTATACCCTCTCACAGCGTTGACAGGTCTTATATAGCAGGATGCAGGACGATATAGACTCCCAGGGGATCACGCAAATTCATGTATATTATAGAACCACCGAGCTGACTCCCATACGATCAGAAGCACCCCTCAACTATAGATCGTAGAGTGACATCGGGTTGCACGGACAAACATCCAGCATACAACCTGACATCCCATTTCCCCGCTATAAGAATCCCTCATCAAGTATGGAACTCCCTAATCTCCGATGGAACATCTCCGTCGTAAAGCAGAGGACAACCGACATCCCCCCTCCTCGGTGCACGACGACAAGCATCCCCCCTGCTCAGTACACCACCATTCAATATCCCCCCTTCTAAGTATACGACCAATATCACCAAACGCAGCACATGATATAGCACGCATCGCACGGTTGATAATAATGCGCCGTAAATATCGAAATGACTCCAAAATCACTCCGAAAACCAAAACCTAAATCAAGTCAAAATCTTCAAATCTCTAACCAAAGTCTCAAACCGAAAATCTATTTGACGTCCAACTTCAAACCAGAAAACAACAGCCTCTCTGCTGAAAACACATCAAACCGTCGAATTTCCATCATCGCCTCTGCTGCCAAATTAAAGCGGCATTTTCCAGTACGAAAACGACTCAAACAACCAATAATCAACCCTCAAACCCAAAACCTAACTCCTCCCTCGTTATCCCCAAATGCTTCAAGTATTGTATGAACAGCGTGCATCTGTGCGACCAAAAGGATACACCAATGCGTCGGCGGGACAATACTCACGTCATAAATACTTAAACTGGACCGAACGCGCCCCTGCACAGTTCATGGTCACTTCAGTCTCAGGCGTTCTGCGCGTGGACCGAGGTTTGTCATGCCAAACAATACTGACAATGAAGCCTCCCGACAACATGAAAAACAATGAAAATCACTCTTAATCAGGGTCACAATTCAAAGTTCAAACAATAAAAACGATCACCCATTATCCGACACATTTCATCCAAAACCAACCTTTTGCCCCAAAACCACAAACACTACTGCTGCTGCCTCCGCCGCGGCTGCCTCCTTCCGGTCTCACGGCGTCCCCGCAGCTCGGGTCATCCAGCTTATCCTCCTGGGTGAAAACAACCATCGCTCCCAACGGATTGATTCAATGCAAGCAGGGGGCAGGGTGCACAATCGAGTGATAAGGCACTGCTTCGGGTGTGTTCTACTTCTGATGTATTCATCTCTAGTATGTAAACGGTTAATATTCCAAGAAACCAGATAAACGCCACTGCTGTTCATAATGCGGCAGCAACAAGCTACCCGGTATATGATACCCTTGGCACCACACAACAACAACCCATTTAGCCGAAAATCTTTCTCAATTGCCCCTTCTCCAAACCGCTCATCAATGGCCTTTAGCTCATACCTCGTACGTGTAATATCTCTGTGAATACTTTCAACAGCAGTTACTGTAGTATCGCAATCTTACGCTGGGGAAGGGAGATATTCAGTGTTTGCAATAACCCGTAGCGCAGATAGTATCAGGGTCTATAATGTATCAGGTATACAACTCCACACGTGGTTCGTGCTCGTATCCTGCTTGCATTGGTAGCACCGGCCTTTATTCAGCAATCAGCAGTTTGTGGTACTGCTTCCTGTCGACCTGGTACGCTTAGTACATGCAGTAACACACGCCATACACCAAATAAACACCACGTATGTCAGTTGACGGCACTCTTGCCCCTCAACGGACAAAGCCGTCACGGACTCATACCCATTTGAAAACTGGTACGATAAGTTAAATCCAAATAACCTTACGGGACAATGCTGTTCTTAGAATACCGACACAATAGTACAAAAAGTGATTTGCATGCAAATTGTACCACAGATAGATGCGAAATGCAGCAAATAAACAAGTTACAGTTTTGTCCGCAGTATACTCAAAGGCAACACACGAACAACCTGCTTATTCGCTCGTATTATAGTACAACATGCAACACCATGCACCAAGTACTATCCCAACTTCAAAGGAAAAAATCAGCAAGACAGGTTGATCATTCCTGCACTGTTGATGTTATAATCTTCAAGGGGGGGGGGCACATGCATCTCTGTTCATTCATACTGCTGTTGTACTCGTATCAAATATTACTCCTTTCACAACAGCACGGGTATGTGAGCGCACACCAACGCATTAACCGAACAACTCAGAAACGAATTGCCCGCAAAGACGAAAATATGTGAAATACCGTATAGTTCAATTCAACACATACATCTCTTTCTTCTTTCTCGTTTATCATCACACCATCATGACTCAAATTCAACTTGGTATGTCCCGCACTGGCGTTCTGTCAGGCAGACACAACACAGACAGACATATTGATCCTGCAAGAGTTCACCTACAAGACAGTTTCAGCGGGAGAATCTACGAATACTCCTGTGGGTCATACCTCCAAACTCTCCAACAATCTCCAACATCTCTCAATCATATTCTTCTCAAACGGGCGGATATCATTTATCATTCTCAAATCAATGTAAAATCAATCCAAGGACGGAAATCAGCGACAAGCAATCAACGACATCGCACGTGCCTGGTTCGGGCTATGCCCTCGTTCACGGCGTGTTGATCCTTCCTCCTCCACCCTCTCTCTCTTGGAGCAGCTGCTCCTCCTGTGCGCCCATCTCCAACCGACGATGTAGACTCCTCCCCCAGTGCCCATCGTCCCTCTCTGTTGCATATCGTCTTCCTCCGGGCCCGGGACATAACTCCCCAGCTCCCGGGCAGCACGATGCGAAATCTGCTGCTGGGTCGGCGACGGCAGCGACGGCGACGGCGGCGACGATGACGGTGGTGGCGGCGGCGACGGTGATGGTTGCGGCGGTGGCGGTGTCGGCGGTGGCGGCGGTGATAATGGCGGCGGCAGCGGTGACGGGGAGCTCTCCTCTTCTTCCTCGCTCTCGTACTTATTTTCTACTTGCTCTTGTTGCAGTTTCTTTACAGCCTCCGCTTGAACCTCGACCATTATAGAGAGAAAATCGAACCTGTACTTCATCGTCTGCATCTCGAGCTCGAGTTCAGCGCGACAGGTCCTCCCCATGCCCTGGCGAAAGCCACCCATCGTAGCCAGTGCATGGTACGACGCCCACCAAGCTTCCTCTCCGCGCTCGATCTCTCGCCAAAGCTTCTGTCCTGCAATCTCCATCTTGAGCAGCTTGATCTCCTCGATCATGATTTCTACGTACTCCTCACTAACTCCATCGCGTTCCGAGCCCCCGTGCTCTGAACCCATGGAACAACAGTCCTATACCCCCCCGGTGTGAATCCTAAACCAATGCCCTAGCCTACGAGGGAGTTCAGCACCTTACGATATCGAGCTTGTTACACCCTCTCACAGCGTTGACAGGACTTATGTACCAGGATCCAGGACGAGATAGACTCCCAGGTGATCACGCAAATTCATGTATATGATAGAACCACCGAACTGACTCCCATACGATCAGAAGCACCCCTCAACTGTCGTAGAGTGACATCGGGTTGCACGTACAAACATCCTGCAACCTGACATCCCATTGCCTCGCTACAAGAATCCCTCATCAAGTATGGAACTCCCTAATCTCCGATGGAACATCTCCGTCGTAAACCAGAGGACAACCGACCGGATGGTAGGTTGTTTAGCATATATCAATCTATGAAGGGTGTGCCCTTTAGGTTTCTACAGGGAGCGAACCGTATACGCCCTAGATGGTATAAGTGCTATGTTTGCCATTCTGGAGTATGTATTGGTTCTAAACTCCTCCAGGCTTGGTCCCACCACTCGCTGGGGGCGGTCGAGAAGATCTAACTTCCAATCTTCTGCAGGGTGCGTCCTGTCACCCTCTAGTGAAATCAGACTGGTATTCCCGCTTGAGGGCATCGGTTGTAGCGGTTCTCTTTAGGGCGGTATCATCTGACAATACCCCTATGGATGAGTTTCCCTCTCTGAACGGTCTACGTCAACTCTGAAACTCTCTGGAGGGTACTGATTACCGGCCTCCAGAGGTTATAATGATGCTTCCCTGATGGAGGATACAGACACACCCTCTAGCGGGTCCTTTTGTCTGGAGAAGGTCGTTTTGGCTGTATAACGGTTTGAGGGGTAGCCGATTGGCCAAGTTTGTGCTGCTTTATTCGATCGAGCAGTGGGATGTGCCCAGTGGCAAAATTCATACAACTGTCTGCCCAGTAGATGCGAATGGCTATTTTCAACAGCCAGATCCCTCGATCCACAAGATTTCATTATACTCCGTACAAGGCACCAAGCAAATTAGCTTAATTCATCAATCAAAATTATGTGTGTTTAACATCCGCTCGATCGACTACTCTTGCCTGCCCAGTAGATACATACGACTGTCCCGTCTGTTATGCTGGGCCCTAGTGTTCTTCACATCAATCTGACATTTCCATTAGCATTTTCTGATGTACAACCAGCACTCTTAATGTGCGTGTTCCTCACAATAAACTGATACCTGGTACTTTGTATGCCCACCATCTCCATGAAGCACACCCAGTGTTCGTGCCGATACCTTCGCTTAGATCGACTTGCCTCCTCCAAGAGAGACAAGCTCGGTGGCCACTAATTACAAGACAGAAATACACGTCACAAATGCCGTAAAATCATTATACTAATCATTGGTCCCCCACCATTAATGCGTACGAAGAACATGTATAACGTTGTATACCAGATTGTTCGAGCTACAATACATAACATATTTATAAATGCTAAATCTGAATATGCCCGTTTACCTACCTGCAGGTGGAGTCTGTGTTAACGACAATTCATCTTTCTACCTTAGCGGTGTCACCGACATATCTATGAATCAAGCCGCCAACGGAGGTGAGAAAAGTCCTGATGACAAAGTACTCCCAACTATCAGGTGTGCCTACTTGTGTGTTCTGTGCCTCGCCGAGCAGCATTTCGGTTGCGCGCTACGATAGAGGTAGCACTGTTAGGCCAGAATAGGTCTGCCTAACGGGCCTCTTGTACTACGGAACTATCCAGTGTTGTTGGTAAACCGTTTGGGCTGTTCATGGTTATTCAACAGACAACTAGGCCATGGCAGTTTCATCGGGTTACACTTTCATGTTTTCCAAACTTAGTGGTTGAATGTGAGGTAGACAGACCCTCATCTAAGGAGATTCACAGGCGTTTGGGGAAACCCCTGTTGTGGCATGCGTGTTTGAACTGTTTCAACGTTGTGGGCTAGCCCAATCCGGGCCCGTCAGATAGCATCTAGGAAGATGTCACCAAAACAGGAATCATTAAGATGGTCGCTTTGTGACCTCTGCGAGGGAGGAACTTGACCGGCACCCGCGGGCGTGCCGTGGATACCGATCGCTCGTGACTCGGATATCGCAGATACCCGGGGATAGCGTAGCGATTTGACGACGATCTTGGTCCACGGGGCAACTCTAGTCACGAACTAACCGCGACAAATGCAAGCCGGAACATATCCACGTAAATCGTGACAATTTACGACAATTGACAATCCACCAGACACGTCTTCTCCCTTCTCCCTTCGTTTTCCAGCTTCTCCTCACGTTGAAACTCCATGTGTTGTCTTACTTGCCTAGCGATTGTCTATGTTATCGCACGATTGTAACCCGACCCCTAATCCTAACCCTTACCTAGACTTTGTGAAGGGTTTGGATCAAGGCATGCGGCACACGTGCGCAACCTTGCATGCATATGTTGCCAATGTGATTTGTAACGGTGGGATGGCGAGCGTAAAGGGCCCGTAAAATTGGGGGGGGAGAAAGGGTTCAACACCCGATGCAACAGTACGGCAGGTACTCCAGTACGTTGGGGGCTACCAATGGTGCTGGTATGTAGCTACACGATATGCTGGCACTATGCGTCACTGTTGAAAACATAGTTAGTATATAGAGTCACTATAGAGGGTTATTCATCGACGCTATAGAGAACAGTACCACTGCTCAATCGGGACTATTGAGGGCCCTGCTCTGCACATTTTTACACTGGTCCACTTCAGAACCTGCCTGCAGAGGACCGTCTTTGAATTTTGCTTGTTGGCCTGCCATTGCTCGTAATTGGACACGATTGGATATGTTACGCGCAGGAGGCATTTGCGCCATATTGAACTCTAACTTGACAGTCGTCGGGAACACGTCACTTCTCGACAATTCAGCCTGGAATATTGCAGGTGAAAACAATCAAGTTATAAAGTCGCGACTAGCCATATCGCTACCTTGAGATGAGTATACACTACGAGTATGTTTTGTACTTCCTCCGAAAGGGGGCGGTGGTTTCCACAAACTTGAACCAGCATTATGTGGTAGTCGTTGAGTTTTAGCAGGATACTATGATCTGGACAACCACATTCAAATTCGGCCTACGTGCCTCGGATTGCTTACGTTATTATATCAATGGCCGTTTCTTTTTCTTGAGATAGCGCTTGCACGATATCTAATTTCCGATGGCTGGGTTGATAATACGAAGTGCCGCTTATTGCAGCAGCGTCCACCAGCCGCGGATGCGCTCTTGCGTTCCCGTGTCAGGTTTGATGACGTGCTGTTTTGTTTTTTTTTCGAGTTTGCTGTGTTGTTAAGGTTCTTGCATTCTATCTTTTTGGCTTTTTAACGTATCTCTCCTTTTCAGCGAGTGAGGTGCTATTTAGAGCACGCGTGAGCCCATAGAGGTTTACTCTTTCGTACAACGCGCAAGAAATCAACCACGATATGCACAAAACTCGATCGCTGTCATTCTATTGGTTTCGTAGGCGGCCGCGATATCCGCAGATTCGCGCCGTTCCTAGTCCTGGCGGCAGCATAATGGAAGGCAATGTATCCGTCGGTGCATTCTCAGGAACAAGTGTGTTAGAGAAAAGAGACGTGCTCTAAGGTGGGGTGGGTGGCTCGTACCTGGTAGACAAGGCCGTCACGTTTTCTCACTTCGGGAATGGTAGGGTTTGGGACGTAGTAGTGTGATGAACCGACAGTAAGTTCGTGATCGTTCCGCGCATATCTATTCGGCGAACAAAGCCCCCTGAGGCAGAACTTGACCTGTTCGAAGGTATGATATAAGTTCGTGTCAGGTTCGGACATTTGTTTTCTTGGTGCTGCTGTTGTTTTCGCATTTACTCCTTGTGGCAATATTCAAGTCCGTGCACAGGACATGTTCGCGTCACTCTGTAGTGAAATACTACCCCGGGCCAATATAGACCAAACCAAAACTGGTACATCAAAATATCATAGCTGAGGCAAGTCGTACACCATCTAAACCTAATTATCTGCTTTGGTGGCACCCTGTTCGTTCAGGTTATCGGGATATGGACTCTGCAGTCCACTAGTATATAGTTGATTCGTAGTCACTATCAATGAGTACACTACGTATAGTATTCTAGATGCGGGGAATTGCAATATGCGGAGAGACTTGGTGTATTCCTTCACGCCGGTGTATTGTGTTCAAGTTGTAACTAGCTTACTACCATAAGTATCGGGGAACGTTGCAGGGAACATTGCAAGGAACTTCACTATACGACGGACTGTCGGCCAGCACGACAACCCGAATCGAGTACCTCTGCCCGTAGCATAGGCATTGTCCCGAGATGATCGGGTAACGGTCTTGCCCACTTCGATCACTCCATACTCCTCCATACTTATCCTTACTCCTTCTCCTTACTCTTCCTTTTCCTCTTGTAGTTATCCTTCTTTTTTTTCTCTGCCTTGATTTCTACCTTTCGGCCTCAAGTGCCTTTTTCCAAACTAATTTCTAGTTTCTTCTCATTACAAGTAATCTTCACAGACACTTCGGTGCCACTCTGTAGCTCTTATCACAGAGTCAGAGCCTCGACACGCATCATTATTTTGACACAGGTCGTTCAGATTACGTTATTACATTCGTCCTGTCCTGTGATATCATAAACAAGGGACCCAGTGGTTGTCGTTCGCTTTCACACAGGTGCCATGTTTTCCTGGAAGTCGCAGGTTCACATCGATGGCCACACGTCAGCTATGCACAACACAGCAACCGATACCGGAGGTGAGGCCTTGACACGCGCTAGGATAGTCGTAGCACTTTTTGGCAAAACGTATTTTCTGAATATCGGGGCTCCATTACCCAATATCGTCGGAATGACGTTCACATTAAGCAACATTAATCGTTGTAAACCAAGATTGTGCGGATTGTTAATCGGACTTCATTTTCATTATATATCAGCTTTTCTGTTTTGGTTATGTATAGAGCTCTCCAAATAAAGAGCCTCAAACACCAATGCGGGCATCTATACCGTAGCATACATCCATAGCAGAATGAGAAAAAATACGAAAACGCGGTGAATGTGTTCCATGCCGGTTGGCACTAATCATCCGTCCGACAAGCGACCACAGATACATACTTTTGCCCCTCTACGGGGTTCAGATATACCCTTACCAAGGAATGCTGGCCTGTTTCTGTTTCGAAAACATATGTTTGGGGGTATAAGACGCCGAAAATCCCCTCAACGAGTCATCCCACGGTAGGGGTGGAGCAATACCTTTCTGAGCGCCTGACATGAGGAGCTCAATATCTCACCCGAAACATGGCTTCCAAAACATTCGGTCGCCCAACCCGATCAACATTTCTATCTGCTAGTCCTAAACCAACCGCAATGTCAAAAATATCATACCAACCGGTAGTTCCTCACTTCAGGAGCTCAAACCGTCAGGAACGTTTTACCCCTAAAAATGCAATCCCTACCGTGGAATGACTCCAACCCTTTGCTTTGTCCCATGCACGGTGTAGACGAGACACCTATTATTGCAGGGCTCGTCGCGCGTTACGATACCATCATATTGACACGAACCCTTTGGCCCGCCAACAGGTGTAATGTTTGCCACTGAATCGCTGATTAGTATCAACGGCCACACTTCATTTACTTACAACACAGCACACTCGGGCGGAGGTGAGATACTGCACACAAAGCATGGCCGTAGTGTAGACGCGTGCTACGATACGGGCAGCACCGGTTGGTTACTGTATTTGTGACTGAGGGGGCTCCTTAACTGGGTACCTACCCAACGCCGTTGCCATTTGTGTTTTACATTAGTAGTAGTTGAACACCTAGGCCATGGGATTGTTCATCCAGTTGGCTCATCCGGTTGGAATTTGTTGTTCTCGAAGTCCGGGTATGGGTATTAGATGGTGGTTCTCAAGTGAGGACCCTCATAACATTTAGGTACTATCCTTACCGTAGCATGCGTCTACAGGCAAAGGCGTGACGATATTCATTCGAATGTAATAGTGATGTTCATTGCCACACCATGCGAAGCACAATCCAGTAGACAAACCGGTGTCACATTTCGCGTACGAATATGGTTATTGTTCTTCCAGTCTGCACGTCCAGACGTTCCAAACGAGAACCCTCTGTACGCAAAATGCTGAATGACGCACCAGGCATGAAGATACTCATAAACCCATACACAATACCGTTCCTATACCAGGACACCTATCACGAACTATTCAAACATCATTGCAGCACAAAGGAAAGCTTCATGGTTCACAACAAGGTACCTCGTAGTTATACCAGCACACAGGGTACACGTAATGCTGTAGCTGCACGCTGTAAACTATTTGCGCATTCATTGGACCAAATATCCCATGAAACGATGCGTTGCTTAACGGCATTATTTTGCACGATGCTGACCACAACTAGTGTAGATCAACCTTCTTTCGTCGCCAACGAAACTGAACTTTTAATCCAAACACCTGAAAAAACGCTACATAGATCGCTCGTACAACCGTAGTGTGAACCCGCTTGAACATTAAACAAAACGTGGCCTAAAGCTGTGGCACGGGGGTCACGTTTCGGGTATCGTTTTCAACGGAGCAGAGCTACTTGCGTGGGTGTCCTCGTACCCAATTTGTTTGAAGTCACAATGCTTTGTTCTGTTCTGTTTCGCCATGTGCGCCACCTCATAAATTGTTTGCTACACGACCCCGACGAATTATTCCACAGTACTTGGGCCAGCTACAGAGGCACTTGCGGGAGTGGCTTATGCTCGGTAGTGAAAATGGGGGTGCCCCCTCTCCCGTAGCCTGTATGTGCGTACGTGCGTGTGAAGAATACCGACTGGCACCGAGGTAGTCATGCTAACAACCCGCGCTGTCACGTAGTGTTCGGGTACCGATTTTGTCCGTGTTGTAAGCGGGAGTTGATGGCTGCCTGGACGTATCCTCTCAGACAAAGAACGGACAGTGTTGAGCGCACAAAACGGTGTTGTCATAGTTTGGGCCAGGGATATTAGTCGCTGCATTATAAACTTGTTTGTTCTCGACAAATGGGCTTTGTTGCATGTAGAACCATGATCTGAAGCCCCATTGGCGGTACTTGGGGCTGTTTGTGTGGCGTCCTTTGCTTTATCTATACACCGTCCAGACTCTGCCTCTCGGAACAGTTGCTTTGGCACTGTAGCCCCGAAAACAATCACGACGATGTCGTTCTGCTCCAGATGATACCACGAGGTACCTATTAATTGTAGGCATTAGCTAAAACTCTGGACCCCTGCATGTTCCCGGCCGCAGGTGGTGCCCTCTACTTCACGCTGTCGCGCATCAGCATTGGTGGCTCTACATATATGGCCTACAATAAAGGCTACGATGGAGGTACAGTAAAAACAGGCAATGCGGATAAACACGTGCTACGATAGGTGTAGCACTTGCTGGCGAAGACAGTTCCTGAAGGAAGAGGCTCCTTGACTCAACATCGTCGGAGTCCCGTTACTGTATTGCGATCATGTCGTTGGGTACCTAGGTTATGGGGTGGTTCATCCGGTTATGATCCCATAATTCTCTCAAAGTTGGCGTTCGGGTGAGATACACAGCTCCTCAGGTGAATTTAGAGCCTTTTCAAACTAAGGTGCACCCCTAGGATTAGTTGTGCAGTAGGATAGCCAGGGTTTCCGCCCTATAGGCCAGCGGCCACTTGTCTTTCAAGTGAGCCTAGGATAGGTCCTTGAGGATGACAAGTACACGACCCTAGGCGAGCCCAACGCTAAATGATTATATGATTTGCTGATGTAGTAGAGGTGCCGGTAACTGCCAGAGGCAGGAGATATTTCAGTAAACCAAGTGGCCACGAACCGGGCTTTTACTTCCTCCGACGTTGACCTTGTCAAACACTGTGAAGTCAAGATAACAAACTGACGCACTCAAATGCGGTGGTGGCCGCCCCTATAGCAGCGTTGGCAGAGGTCTCAAAGACATATATAATGCGGGGAACATGAAGATACTAACCCGCATAGATACTGTGATATGAAGTTGTCGTACTCGCATCAAACCGTTTATTAAACTCAGTGGTTTCAAGGACCGGCTCCAATCATTCTGCAATGGAAGGTTAGTAGGCGTCGCGTGGCCGAAAATGGGCACCATCACGTACTACACTGGTTGTTCGAGTCAGCCTCAAGTATTTATGATAGGCAGCCTATGCCCTACACCAGTTTCGTTAATAAAAGTAGTGTTATACACAGTTCGTCTAAATGGCAGGTTGGCTGATGCGTTATCACGGCTTTGAGGCGTTGCTTGTTGGCAACGAGGGGTGGCGCATATTAGTTTACGTTGTAAAGCTTCTTGGACACTATATTCATGTTACAGAGTGAAACTGCAGTGTTCAGATGTGGTACTGTACTCGCAACGCCTGCAGACTCCGGGTTTATTATGCATATGAAACAGTGAATTCCCGTGCAAACAAGACACCAGAGTACGCTACAAGATGCACGGTATGGTTGGTTTTGTCTTAAGTTATAAGTATGTCTTCAAACCGCAGGAGCTATTGTCGCCCGAATGTCGGAGATGCACATCATCGGCAGCGCCACATTCGCCAACAACTCAGCTGTTCGTGACGGAGGTAAGCATTCACACTGTTGATGGCGATGGTTTGGTGACTGAAGATGGTACCGAATAATAGGCAAAGTTTTTATACAGCGTCATGTCAACGTAAACTGTGTATACATAAACGGGTCTCTAAGTGATGCATGCTACCGTAGACGGTGCACCCGATTTTTCGGGGGCTTCCTTCACGAGGAGAAGTCTACTTCAACCCAGACCTGTCTTTTACAAAACATGTTGTGGGTTGATCTGACAGGCGAGTCTGATGGCCTATGTGCGTATATCAACGAACATGTTCTTAACATTAAGTAGTTATTCGGTCGGGGAGCCCGGGAACCATAAATAAAATGCTACAAATGTACTACCCCTATCGCAGCACGCGTCAACTTCGTCTGGGTGTGTTGCGTCCACCCGGTGGTGCCCAGAGCATATTACCCAAATACATCCACGGAATCGTCAGCGGAAAGACACACGTTTCCACGTAAAACGTTGCACGGTGATAGCGTGATATGCGAACACAAGGAAGGGTATACACCGCCCCCTACAGATCAAAGTTGCTGTTTTCAACATAATGTCACAGACACACAGGATTGCTTGACTATATAGACGTGCCCAACTATTATCCAGAAGGGGGTGTCGAACTTAGCAGGGGGTCGCTTTACTTGTACTTGAACTTACACCCGCAATATATGTTGCTAAAACGTTGTCTGCACGTCCTGTCGGGGTACTTCATAGCTTAGAAAAAATGTGATGTTTCCGTGCTGCGGGCATCGTACAATTACTCACGTTTTGAAGTATAGTATCACTTCAATACTGTAGGAGGTGAATGCAAACAATGCCCTAACCCATTTTTTTGTTATGGCTTTAGATTAGAGTCAGTGTGTTTCTACGTTGCAAACTGGACGGCGATCTAGGGCATCGCGAGCAATAGGGACAACGGCATATGCGTAACACCGTTTTCGCCGCCTACCGTGGCCCTTGTGCGGACGAATGAAAGACCAGGCGGATCGATCATTGCTCCTTGTGCAATAATGGCAAACACAGATGTCGCATAAACAGAACCGAAGAGAACGAAAACGGACAGTTTTTGATGGAAAACCCCTGCAATATCACAATACATGAGCCAAGCAGCTGCTGCTGCTAGCTGCTGCTGCTGGCTGCTGTTAGGTTGGCTGTTTTCTGCTGTCTGCTTGTGCTGCCTGCTGTT
>JBBMKB010114168.1:0-36724 GCA_037833945.1 Alaria marginata
ATCGCCGAATACGTGAATCGTCCCGAGAGGTAATAGGGGATGCGAAAGGGGGGGCGGGAAAGGATTCCCGGTCCCCTTGCGGCAGCAATGCCTCGAAATGTAGTGATGGCTTTTGATCCGAACAGACAAACCGCCGCACATTTGGTCCGACACACCTATCCACCACTTCTGTGGGCACCTCTCTGGCTTCAGACCCATCGCTAAACAACGAGGTCGACGGGCAAACAGGGACCGCTCCTGCTCGCCTGCTCGATTGTTCCAAAAACAAAATCTGCCCCGCCCGCCCGTGATAATTTTTCCTTCGCGTATATAGGAGCCGCTGTTCGTCTACTCGGCTCTGAGAAATACGTATATACGGCCACCACTGTTGCTGGCCTAACGGTCGGGTTTTAAGCCGCCAGACGAGCCCCGCCGCAGAGGCGAAACAGGACAGTAGTGGGACTCGTCATCATCATGGTCGCAGAGGACTTAGCTGGTGGTTTGTCCCCATGGCAGTCCCTGCCGTTTAGTCAGGCTGCGTATCGGCTGTTTTCTTAGGCTTTACCGCAGCCGATTCTTCAGACTGTGAGGCCTTGGGGCGGCAACTGCACACGTTATGGCAACATAGGGTGGCTTCATGGGCTGGGTTTCTGGCACTTTCTTCGTCGACCGACAAAGCCCAAGGATTGCCATAGGGGCAAGGGTAACGCTATTATTAATAGCAACGTTAGCCTGTCTGCCTTAATTATTTCCCTGCCTCGCTTCAAGCTCAAATCGTACCGTAAACCACACTCAACGCCTGCGCAACAAAGCATGTTTGCTGTGCTACTTTTTGCCCTTCGTAAGAAAAAGGCACGAATACCGGCAGTTATGCATTTTGGCCCAAAAGAGCAAAAGCACTAAAATGGAATGTGGACTACGTAATCTTCCCTAAAATAATTAAGAAAAAGGTATAACACCAGCCGTCGACGTATAGTCAACCAACTGAGGGTTTATTTCCGGATCGCCCGCAACAAAAAACGTCATCACATTTTACCTGGTGTGTATACAAATAATCACGCGCGCAAGCTCTACAACCTACAGCGTACCTGCTTCAGGTTGCCAGCAAGCAACCAATAGCTCGGACTGGAAAGCAACAGCTCCATGCTCGTAAAATTACCAAAATATGGGGTCGCAAACAGTGTGATCAGCGGTGGGGTAGTTTGATCGCAATATATCGTTATGGAGAGGCGTTTACCTTGGACGTGCAGCTGCACAGCTACTCTGTTACACTGTACCGCATCATGCGTGACTAACTACACACCATGCATGAACAAAACAGCGGAGAAAACTGCGAGAATTTTGTTGTTGTTTCCGAACCAGTAGTTCTTACAAAATAATCGTGTGCAAAATTCCCGGAAAGTTATACCAGGTACCCGGAAACCAACACGAAGCAGTTCAAGTCTCCGCTGCGTAGACTGCCTACGATTGCTGCTGTTTGTTGTTGTGTTATCTATTTTATGTCGGCATGCTGTGCACAACCGAGCTATTGAAGAGATACCGGGCGGATGCCGCGAGCTTTTCACGCCGCATTGATCTTACGTGCAGAGCGCGCAAGCTCCGGGGGTAAAAACTACCAGGTACACACTAAAAAATCGGTACATGACTGGAACGGCCCCTTTATTCCTGGGGTGAAAAATCTCTCGATGTCAGCCGCAGACGCCCTTGTCAATGGGCAAAATGGTGCGCAGCCGAGAGTAGACTACAGTGGGGGTCTCCCAATAAGGCGGTCTGAGGAAGGCGGTATCCCGATATAAGGCGGTCAAAATCGCTTGGCGAGACCGGGGAGTTGCACTCATAAGCTGGAATGAATAAGGCGGCTTCCCCCAATAAGGCGGTCATACTGCTCAGGCACACCACCGCCTTACTGAGGGGCCCCTACTGTACTACTGTGGACTGCAGCAGCAGCAGCGCAGCAGCAGCACATCGTTACTACTGCTGTTGTACAGCAACATCACGTATCATACCAGGTACCAGGTACATATCATAGATACCATGGTATCAAATAATACGTGGAGCAGTGTCATAAAAAATGGTACCTTTTTCATAACGATATGCACGAGCAAGTGTTTTTTCGTTCTTCTTTCAGACTTCAGGCAATGGCCCGCCAGCAAGAAAAACATCGCCGATACAGCAGTCTAGCGTCTAGAGCTTAGACTGGACTTTCCTATCATATCATGAGCTTCGAAATTTCAGAATTTCTCGGAAGAGACGAGCCCGTCATGATACCAGTGGTACAAGTAGAACCAAGGTACTCTTTGTAAGTGTTAATAGCAAGGACTCAGCCAATGTACCGAGTGGGTACGTACTCGTTAGTACTCGTATACAGCCACTCTCCTCGTATAATTTCAGTCCTACACGAAGTAGCAGTAGTGCTACTCGAACACCGCCCTGCAGTTTGGCACCCAAAAGCTCAAGGGCCTTACCTCGACAGGCAATCTCCTGGGAGCGGGTGGGACGGACAGGTCGACGAGGCCGTGCCTGGCCAAGGAAGTCCTCAGCACCGGAATGTCGTTGCGGAACAGCTCCGTCGTCTCGACATTGGCTCCTGGCATTGGATGCCCCCGGCACGTGCCCGCGCCCCGATGATGATGATTGCGTTGGCTTCGCGCAGCAGGCCTCCCTTTGGTGATGGCTGTTCAAGAAAGCTCTTCATCTATTAGTTTAATATAGAGCAGTTGCACCAATATAGGAGGTGGCTGTAGGGGAGGTATAGCGTACAGCGAGAGAGCACCCGCACGCAGACAGAAGGGGGCAGGCAACAAAGCAAGAGGGCTCTCAGCAAGGGCTCAACAACAAGTGATTCTGCGGGCTGACTCTCCGGAGCAAAACATACCACTGACTGCCTTGAGTACGAGTAACGTTCCATAGATGCCTAAGATCTGTGAAGGCTATTTACTGGGCTGCTGCTCTAGCTGACGTGATCTACGCAACAACCAGATCCGTCACCTTCTCGCCAAGAAGATGTAGCACGCATACAGCGCGGGTGAACAGCCTCAGAAGAACAGAGTGTCACCACGGCGCGGCGACACCGCCCGCGGCCTGCGGGGTACAAAAAGGAGTTCCACCGATTCGAAGAGGCATTCATCTTTGAAGAATATATTGGGTAACCCATGCCTCCATCCCCTTCTGCGACACCCAGGCACCATCGGACAGGGCCACGAGAGGGCGACATGCCGAAACAAGCTGAGAGAAAACCCTTGACAAGATGAGGCCATTCTGGAGCTTATTCCAGCCAGCTGAGAAATCACAAACCGCAGCGGGAGAGGTGAGGCAGCGGAGACTTTTTTTGTTTGCTTGTAGTTTCGCTCGCACGAATAGTGACCCTTTTTCCTGTTGGGAGCTAACGTACGATGAAATCACCAGCACTCTGCTGGTGTGCGATGTAAAATCTACTACTGCTTGCAGGAGATTCCGTGGATTGCCACAATGAAGAAGCCCGAGCGCCGTCATGGCCTCGCCATAAGGTCTTAGTGTAGTTTACATAGAAGAAATTACGCTCGCATAGCCCCGCCCCGCACAGGCTGGCTGCAGCAGTATCACGATCCGTTATAAGAGCTCGTATGGTGCTTATGATACGGCATCACGTGATTAGGATATGATAGCTCTCGAGCTAAACGGTACGGCTCTATGTAACGTGTTACACTCATATAGAACATGACGCTGTTGTACGGAGCGCTGCTGCGGTATCTCGGGGCCGTACTTGTACTCGTAAGCACATTGCTTGTTGCCCGTGTGGGACGTCGGCTCGCTCCCGTAATTTCGTTTTTAGGGCTAGCCACTCAAAGTGATAATTTGAAATTTGAACTTGGAGTTGTGCTGCTGTCTTTCTTAAACTTTACGTAGACTAATCCTGCAGCTCATTCGCATTTTCGACGTCTGTGCCAGCCACGTCTGGAACATACGGGTCGTTGTTTGCGAAAAGAGCAGCATCGCCTGGACATCCCCCCGCCTGGAAGACTGAAGGTTGGGTGTTCGACATTGCTGTGGTCCGGCTGTGTTTGGTCGCCGTAGCGCCAACGTAGGGCCCGCCGTACTGAACGTTCAACAACGTCGTAGGCGGCTTGCTCACACGAGCTTGAGTATCACAGCCGTGGCTGGTGCCAGCCTTTATTTACCTTCCCAGTGTACGCGGGTGGTGCCGCAGCTGTTGTCACCACGCGCCCGCAGCAGCTCGACATAACTCGCTTTCGGTTCAATTACAACTACCGTACGGGTGTCCGTTGTCCGCACGAAGTAATGTTGGCTTCCGACAGCATGCAAACAGGCTCACGAAACACGAGGAATTTTTACTCGTACACCCGTTCTAAATATCTTTCTCCACCCGTGCTCCATGCGAACGCTGGCTCCTTTTTTGACTCCCACATCAGAAACATGCGGCGGGAGCCACCAGCCCCCCGCAGCCCCTGCCCGAACCCCGGTCTCCAATCTTCCAACGACACCCGCCGCAAGCGCAAGAATGGGCGTTTGCCGAGAACGCTGACGGTCAGCACCTCCAGTCACTGTGGCAGAACGTAAAGGCTGGCGACAGACAACCGCTCGCGAGCCGCGCTGGCTTCCTCGCCTTCGCAACAGCTCTAACGCGCGCTCTAGAGACGCCAAGAACAACTGCCGTCATAGCGACGGTTTGTGGCGATGGCAGGGCCATTGGTGATGAGCCCGACCCCATACCGGCGATGCGGCTGGCACCCTCTCGGCCGCCCCAGCACGAACATGATTCCGAGGCTTCGCGGTGTGGGCCCACTGCCGCCGTAGTCCCCACTGTCGCCGGGGGCGCGCGTGGCATCCCGACCGACGTGGTTCGCGCCCTTGCGCAGGCAGTGCTGTCTGCCGCCGTCTGCCGTTGCGGTCGGGAGGTGGCAACGGACTCTCCTGTCGGACTGGGATGCTCGGCGCATGGGCTTGCCGCGCTCTCTTGGGCGCGGGTTCTTCCGATCGGCGGCTTGCGTGGCGGATCGGAAGACATGCGCGGGGACGGGGGCGACACAAAGGAAGCTTGGCTTGGTGGTGGTGGTGGTGGTGGTGGTGGTGGTGGTGGTGGTGGTGGTGGCGGTGGTGATGATAGTGGTGGTGGTGGCGGTAGGGGTAGTGGGGGTGGTGGTGTTGGTGTTGGTGTTGGTGTTGGTGGTGGTGCCACCAGCGATGGGGATGGCACCGCAAGTTCGACTCTGGGCGGAAGAGCAAGGAAGCGCACGGTCAATGGAACAGAGCGATGGCGAGCTTGGTTGGTCGAGGCCCTCCGGGCGCTTTCGATGGCCTGTCGATGGCCCCATACGCGAGAAGAATTAGCGCGGCAATGCCGGGGAGGGCACGGTGGCATCGCAAAGGGGCTGGGCTTGCTGTGTGATGTTTTGTGCGCTCGGGTGGTTGAGCTAAGGCGGCGACGACAAGGGCCGTTCCGCCGCCCGATTGCCACGGCAGGCGCGGGCACTGACCGGTAAGAAAAGCATGGCTGAATATTACTCTATTTTTTGTTTTGTACCGGCACGAAGTCTCGACCAATTAGCGGTGCGTCCGTTTTGTTAATCTGGTTTTGGCTTTTCAGACCTGACTTGAAGCTCTGGTATTGTCCCTCGCTCACCACTCTCGGTTTGGGGCTCCGTTTCCAGTTTTTTTCTGTCTCGAATACGCTTTGTTTTTCTCACCACAGAAGTCTTGAATGTTTGTTGCGCGGTACGTTTCGAAGAAAGTTGAACACCCAACCAGCCGACTTCAAGCTTACCCATCATTTCGCCGGTCGTGTTTCGCCAACCTGCAACGTTTCCTATCACCTGCCGATCAGCGCCCGGCAAGACCTGCTATTTTTCGTGCACTGCTTGGTGCCTCTGGCTCGAATCGTGGCAGACAGTGCCCCTGCCGCGGCGGCTTGGTACGATCTCGTGAATGGAAACACCCTGGCAGGGACCGGTTTGCCACGCCACCCTTGGGTCGGTAGCGCTACCGGCGGCGGCACCGTCCCGAGCTGTGCTGCGTCTACTGCTGCCATCACCGCTGCTGTTGCACGAAAGCCGAAGGCTGGTGACGTGGCGGTGGATGGAGAAGACCTATCCACGCTAGCCAACGCCCAGACAGCTGAGACGTGCGACGCACACAGGCCGGACGCGGGCAGGGAGGAGGCGAAGTTCACCGCCATGGACTCAGCCGCAAATAAAGACGAGTGGTCTGCGATGCTTGTCAGCGCCGGCCTCGTGCGCTCTCTTGTCGGGGCTCTGCAGACGTGCCTCGATGCTTGCATAGCCGCGCGAGGGGGAATTGTTGGTGACGTGCCTAAGCGGAAGTCCAAGGTGGAGAAGAACGGTAAGGCATATTTACTTTCGCCGCCTGAACCGGCGGAGTCTACCGCCGTGGTGCGTCCGCAAGGAAAAGAGGGCACGGATGGGAGGGGCGGCGACTGCCTAGGGTGCGGGCTCGACTCGGCGCAGGTGACCGTCACGCTGGCTTTGGGCGCTCTACTGTCGGCACATCGGCTTGCGGCTCGCGATCGGTTTCAGCTCGCGGGAGGTGCGCGACGCCTTCATCGAGTTGTCTCTCAGCCGCACAGTGCCCGCGATGTTTTGCACACCTGCTTGCCTCGCCGGGAGGGCTGCCCTGGTGCTGGAGCGTCCGCCGTGGGTATGCCTTTTTTGCACGAGCACTGTGCCCTGGTGTCCATGCAGGTCTTGAGGTTATGCCTGCGGTCCAGCGTGTCTGAGGTGGTCCCGCCCGATATCATTGAAGGAGCGGTGCAGATGGTGGGAGCGCTTTCGCCACTTATGCTGTCAGCTTGGGGGAAACGTGGCGGTGGTGGATCTCTTAACCGGGGCAGAGGATTCCGGCCACGTTTATGGGGGGCGTCTAACGACGATCAAGAGTTTCAGCAAAGCGAAAAGGCTGGCGCCGCGGACACCAGCAGCAACTTCACCGTGCCTCGCCCCAAAACGAAGCGGAGACCCCTGTCGCGGACGTTGTTGCCGCTCGACTGCCCCGGAAAAGTGTTCGTGCCGGCAAACTCTCGTTCCGCAAAGGAGAGTACCTTCTCGGCACAGCAAGATTCTACCTCAACGATTGGCTGCCATCCTGAGGTCCATCATACTCTAGAGAGCCCTTCTTATCTTCTGTGTGGGTGAGTCCTTACCCTCCGTTTTCGTTGATGTGATTTCATAAGGGTGTGGACTTTCTGGCGTTGACTGTTTACGAACGGTGGCATGCGAGTGGGGTGATAGGCGAACAGTTTTTGGCGATTTATCTGTGCCATCATTTGTAATCGTCTATATCGGCTTTGTTTGTGATCCGCATCCTGGTGCTAGAAGGAGGCGACGATTGAAGAGCACGCGAAATGTTTCGGCATGGTCGCCGTCTGTTATGTCGCGCTCGCCTTCAAGCAGTTTTTTTGCGAGCGATTCATCCTTTTGGGACTCCAAAGGGAACATTTGACGAATCTAAATGCCTATTACAGCGTCGGCCACGCGAAGCAGCCCGGGGGGCCGCGGTAGGGGAGGTTTCCGAAGCGCGACGATAGGAGCTACACGGCACGCGCGCAGCATGCTAACACTTGCACTGCTGCGCGGTCATCCTAGGCGGTTGCTAAGATCACACTCCTCGTGTTTTGGGTCGCTGTGTCTGGGTCCTCAAAGAGTTAAGCAGTTGCTGCCGCCGCTGTGACCGTGGACGTTTCTTACTGTCTTGATGCCGTACCGAGTCCGACCCCCCCTCGCCATATGCTGTGTTAACTTCGCCCACGCCTCCCGCTTTCCCCCCACAACGGCTTGTTGCAGACCTCGATCGGACGAGGCCCCCTCCTCGTCGTCTTTTCCCGACTCGGCCGATGCGGGTGGGGTGGAGGGCGGCATAGAGATGCTCGCGCGTGATCGAGGTCCAGACGCTGTCGCTGTGGCAAGCGCTCTCGACTCTCGGCTGGCGGCCTCGTTGGCCGTAAACGACGTATTGATACTCGCTCAGAGTGGGTGTGGGTTACGCTGCCCACAGGTGTCACCGGGGGAGGTTGATCAAAGCGGCCCTGATGGGGATGACGGCACATGTACCGCGTACGGAGAGGGTGTACCACCGGAAGCTCTGTTGCCGGGGTGCTCGTTGGTGGTGCTCATGGGCTTCCACGACAGCATGCTCAGCATAATTGGGGACTGTGCAGCCGGGGTCGAACGGTGTCATGGCTCGGCACATCCGCCGAGAGAGATTGGAGCGGGGGTGGCTGCGGGTATGGGGCGTGTGGCAGAGATTCGTAGCGCTGTGCTTCGATCGGCGTTGATGAGTTTTGTAGAGCTTGTCGTCGGCTCTCACGCAGTGTCTTGCACTCAAGGCGCAAATAATGATGTCGTGGCCGGCGATCGCGGCTCGCCGGAGCAGTCCGCGGGTAAGACGATACCGTTGCGACCTGGCGGTTCTCTTGACAACCGCCAAGGGAAGCCGAGCCGATTGCCAGCCGCGTGCGAACACGGCAAGGCTGTCGCTCCTGTTTCGCAGCTTGTAGCTCTAAGGTTTTTCCTCCAAACCGTGCTCCGTTGGCCTCGCCTCGCCGTCAAACTTATGCAAGAAGTCGGCGTGTGGGATCTTATTTTCTCTGAGCGTTTCCTGTCAGGGGGTACGCGCCTTGTTGCCCGCGCGATCGGAAGCTTGGGGGAGGATCCCGTTCCCGGCTGCATGGCCGCCGCTACTGCCGCTACTGCCGCGCTCGGTTCTGACGGCCCTAGCACGCCCGGCAACGGCAGCAGTATTTGCGACGGTGCGGTCGGCTGGGGGCTTTTGCATGATGCGACCCTGCTCCTGCTGGAGGCCGTCACGGTATCGAGATGCCTTTTGCGCATGGAGAAAGTGGCTGCAGAGAGCTCCGCGCAGCGGCACACGCGGAAGCAGGGGAAAGCAAAGTTGCGCACCATCGGAGATGACGATTTGGGACCTGACAGACCGAGCGAGGTCCGGAAGTACGTGAGCTTTCTTGCACGAGACGAAAGTACCCAACCCTCTGCTATTACCGCCATACAGGGGTGCAGGTGGCTGAGAGCTGTGGTCGCGACCGAACTCACCGTCGGCGGGGGCATGCTCTTGCCACCTACGCTTCGCGTGGCTGCCGTTCGCCTGGCCTTCCGGTTTTGCGACCGCGGGAACGGGGTTGGGTCGAAGACGCTAGGCTTGGGAGGAGCGGCGTGGCCTTTAGTCTACACATCGCTGTGCCTGGTGAGAGACCTCGTGGACGCGAACGGGCTTCATGGTGAAGGGTTGCTTTTCCAGGCCGCGGCTGTGATCGCTCTGGATGTGGACGCCGCGTCGGCGATGACGGTGGCAATGGTCAAATCTCGCACTCATCGCGTAGCAGCGTCGATGACTTCCAACGTTTCAGCTCCCACCTTGCACGCTGCGAACACGGAGTGGGCTCCTGAGAGCGCCGGGCCGGGCACGCCGCTCAGCACCGACGATACAAGTCCGCGTGTGCGTCGCAGCTTTTCGTTTGGGGATGCGTCTTTATCACCGCTTAAGCCGCGGCCTCTACCGGAGGTGCTGTTCAAGGCGGCGCTAGACCCTCGTGCCCGCGGCGCAGCTTTGTGTTTTGCAGCCAAGCTGGGGGTTGAGGCGGGTACAGAAGTGATGACTTCGCCGGACGTAGACATTTGCAGTCCGAAGGGCCCGAATCATCAGCGGGGAGGCCGAAGGTCGGGCGGTCATGACGCCAGACAGTCGTCGGCCATGAGAGAAACGGCGGTGGAGGTGCTCAGTGGGCTTGTGGAGGGATACCTGTGTCTGTGTGAGAGGGCAGCGGCAGCAACTCTTGCGGGTTCAGCCGAGGCAGACGATGGAGAAGGCCTTTTGCTCGATGCTCTGAACGGAGGGTGTATGCTGATGCGCCTGGGCGCACCATCCTATGAACCAGTAGGAACAGCTCGCGCACGGGGGGTCGGAGACGGGCCTGGTTTTAGAGCCGTTGGTGTGCCATCGCGGCATGCAAGGACAAGACGTTCGGGGGTCTCCCCCTTACTGCAGGAAACCTTTCGAGAGCACTGGGCGTCCGCTCGCCTACTAGCGGTGCTGGAGAGTGTTGTTCCTGGCTCGCTCGCACTCATGTCGCCAGCCGTTACGATTGCAAACTGCGTGGACGTCGTGTCGACATCTCTGGCCCTTTTCACCTCCATGATGGCCGGTAACTCTCTCTGCAAGAAGGCGTTTCAACGAGCGGTTATCGAGCGATATGCCAGGAATATCGCTGCTTTGGCGGCCGTCGCACCGTCGTCGCAGCCTCCTGGTGTAGCAGGTGCGGCCAAGCGGATCGACGGAGGGTCATTCGCCGCTCTCGCGGACCTTGCTGCCGCGGTGCCGGCTGAAAGGTTGTCCCGTGCCTTAATGGAGATGCTGATGGATGGGGAAGTCCCAGCATGTGTCCTCGAGGTTACCAAGGCTGAGCCCGGATTTGAACGCGATGGGGCCGATGGATCCGGTGATCCGAAGTCGGAGGGGGCGGGAGAGGATGTGGCTACAAGGGAGGGGGGTTCAAGTGCAACGGCAGCGGCATCTCCACCTGAAATTCGGAACCCGCTGGTGGTCCCACTGATATTTGAACTTCTGCCGGACTGGCCCGTGCTGGAGCAAGAGCGCACCATGAAGGCTTTCTGTTTGCTGCTGAGGGGCACGGGTGGGGGGATGGTGAACCGGTCGTTGTGCTGCGACATAAAACCTGCTCTGATGGATCAGGTACGAGAGTATACGAGCTCTACTGGGTCTGTGACTCGTTTATAGACCCAACTCCGCACGCGACAGTGGTTATCTCCACTTGCATATGACTTCTAAGATATGGTTGTCCGGTATTGTGAGCACCTATCGCGTGTATTTATTGTATTTGTGGAGTCGTGGTATGTGGTGCTTTCTACAACTGTGCTGTACATATTTGCGTATTTTTCGCCGACGTCATTGACGAGATAGAGCAAGCCGGTCTCCTGATTCGTGTGTTTTTGCGTGCTGCCCGCGTTTGGTATTCTACGAAGCGACCCAACCCTCGCTTCCTGTAGTCGCCTTTGCGCTCGCGTGAGCTAGAACTTCAAGCCTCATTTTTCGTTTTTCTGTTGTGCTCGTTTTTCATGTTTTCCGCCGCCCCTCCAGCTTTTGGACACCCTCCCGCGGCTAGACGCAGGCAGAAGCGAAGGCGGAGACACCCTGCAAGGGCTTGCGATTGATCTCGTACGGCACCTGGGCTCTCACTCCATCAATGTGGCACAGCTCAAGAAAATGTTTCGCTTGATGCAACCGCTGTCCTCCTCCCAGTCCTCCGAGCACCAAGGCGCCACCGGCTACGCGAATAGACGACGACGGTCCGGCTCGGGTGCGAAAACGCCGCCAAAGTCCCTCGCCGCCCCGTTACAGCCGTCCTGGCTGTGTCGTCTCCTCCGTGCGCTTCGCGGCATGATGGACGACGAACCCGGGCCCCGGCGCTTCTTCCTGTTTGACGGCCTCACTTCAGGCCTTCGCCTGCCCGAGATGCCACGCTGGCCTGCCCAGAAGGGCTACACGTTTTGCGCATGGGTTCGCCTGGAGGCACGACAAACACCGTCTACAGGCAGAGCTGGGAATGCCGGTGGCGGTCACAACACCGCTAGGGTAGCGAGAGCTCCCTGCCTCTTTAGTTTCTGCGGGGAGTGGGGGCAAGGAGTGGCAGCTTGCTTTATCCCCCTGCGGAGGGTGCACGGGCGCCAACGCGGGGCCGCGGCACCAGCTGGGGCGGCCGACAGAGTGACGCCCCAAACGTACGCGCTGGAGCTGAGGGTAGGAACCGGACGGAATAGACCCCCGGCGTGCGTCCGTTTTCCGGGTGCCGTCGCCACTGCCGGCGAGTGGGTGTTTGTCGCTGTCGTGCACGCGGCGAGTAGTTGGGGTCAGCGTGGGGAGGCGTCCGTTTTGGTTGACAGCTGCTGGCGAACCTCGGCCTCGCCTTTCCCCCGCTTTGGGGACGGCGGGGTGACGACAGCGTCCGTAGCTTGTCACTGCCCGTCCCAGATGCTCGAGGGAAGAGATCGATCGTCGGACAGGGAGGGCGCGGGCGCAAGGATTGCTGGGCGGCCGATGTTGGGTAGCCTCCGTGGGCAGGTGATGCTTTTTGCTGAGCTACAGTACAAGTAGCGATGTTTTGGTTGAGTTGAAAAGTTGAATAACCGACGAGGGGGGGTACACGGTGGTATAAGCATGAAGGGAATGGTACTCGATTCCCGTATGAGTGAGCATGGGGTAGTGCGGGGTACCGGGTGCCGACGCCTGACATTCCGACCTACGTGGACCTACGAAGAATGAGTAGGACGCGTGGGGCTACAAATGTCGTCTGGTCGCTCTTGATATGCCCACGTAGCCGAGAAGCAATCCCGACGTCGCCGTTGGTTGAGCGTATACGTATGAATGCGCGCGTTGTACACACCGCAACGAAACACGACACTGATTTTTGCCTTCGACCAACTATACCTTCGCCCCGGCGTACCTACATTTCAGATGGGACCAATCTACCTCTTTGCGGGAAGCATATCCGAGGAATTGCTGCGTGGTATCAGGCAGCTCGGTCCCGGCTACGCCTACAGTTTCGAGCCTCCACAGGTTGACTCGCGGGAAATAGCTTTGCTGCCAACGCCCGATCCCCACCTCCAGGCACTGTCGGAGCTTGATACGGATGTGCCAGAAGCGAGCTCGGTGAACATGGGGAAGACAAGGAGTGACAGCGGACCACGCCGTGCGGAAACGCCGGCTGTAGCGGCATCGGTGGCAGCGCGACAGGACGCGCACCTGGCGGCGCTTAGTGGTGCCCTCACCCCGCTCATTATGCTCGCGTACAATCCGAGTGTGTGGGGTGGCGAGTACTTTCTGGACAACACCCCGGAGTGCAATCCTGTGAGATGGGCTAGTGGATCTCCGGCGTCCTCCTCGACGCGGAAGCAATGGGAACCGGACGGAGCATCACGTGCCCGGGCTATCTATTCCATGGCCGGTAGCCATTCGCACGTTATTGTTCAACCCCGTTATCCGAGCACCCATCGAGGGGCTAGCGGGTCGGGCGGTAGTAGTAGCGGAGCGCAAGCTGCGCAGGCCCGCAGTGACGACCGAAATTCTTCGAGTCACCGCCCGAACGCCACTCGGCGAACGCGCGGATGGTCTGGATGGTCCGGGTGCTCGGAGGAGGACAATGTCTTCGGCGGGGAAGAGAGCGAAAGCGCACCGTCCTTGCACCCCCGCCCCCGGCCAGGCTACATGCACGCGATGCGACTACCGGGCACGCGAGAGTGTGTGACGCGGGACGTGCGAGATGCCCTCGACTGTCTCGGTGGGGTGAAGGTGCTCCTGCCTCTTTTTGCGCAGTACGATCATGGGGTTCTGCAGGATACAGGACATGTTAGCTACCGGACCGACCCGCGGTTGAATGAAACCGTGCTGGCTCTACTTGCCGGGACCCTCCGAGATAGGTGTGTGCGGATATTTGACTGTGTGTATCTGAGTGCTTACCGGGTTGTCCCTCCGGTCATCCGACCTTCGTTGTGGTTCCCAAACAAAGTTAGCACGCGTGACATCAATTGTGCGAGAAGACCATACACGAGGAGAACGACCACCTTGCAAGATACTTTATACTATAGGAGTTACGTAATAATAATTCCCTGGTAGTTATTTTCGGGATTGGGGTAGACAATATGGGGCTCTTGTGGAGCTGAGCGATGCGTTGATGGAGCGCCGTGTCTAACGCTGGCGATGGCGGTAGTTTTATCTGTAACCCTTCTGGAGCTACATGCGGTAATTCGCTCACGTTTTCTCCCCCCTTTTCCCGCATCGTTTGTGTCCGGTTGCGCCGCCCCCCACCTAATCTTATCCCATCTCTGGCGCTCTGTCCAGCCTTCCGAACCACCGCTTTCTGCGCCGGCACGGTGGGCTGTCACTCATCCCGCACTGCCTCGAGCGGGTGAGCCCCCAGCACATGAGCCCCGATGCTCTCGCACAGGCGTGTCGGTTGGCGGACCGCCTAGGCTCTTGGAGCGAAGAATGGGCGGATTCTGCTATCGAGTCGCTCCTTTCCCCATCTCGTTTGTGGGTTTTCGCTCCCCCGGAGGCGCAGTTAACCCTTGTCGGAGTCCTCCGGGGGATGACGCGGCGGTGCCCCGGTCGAATGCGCCGCGTGGTCGGCTTTCAGCGATGTTTGGACGCGCTGGATCTGTACTACTGGTACACCCCGCCCTCCAGCGACAACGTCGACGGTGAACCCCGGAGCAGGGCGAGCGACGGTAGCCGTCGTAGCCGCGCGGGTCACGGTGTCGATGGCGTCGGCGCGGTAGATAGCACGGGGTGGTCCTACGCGTCGCGGCAGTGGGTGCATCCATCCACGGGAGAGGTCCTCGGGCTGAAGGCTTCCGGCGCCGCCCTCCGAGAGATACGAGCGCGTTTGCTTGACACTGCGGTTATTATGGTGTGCGATGGGGACGGCATCAGCCGGTCGGAAGTGGCGGCGATGCTTGGGTTTCTGCGTGGGTGCCGCGACGATTCAAGCCGATGTGAAGCGCTACGGCTTATCCTCCGTTTGACAGATGACCATCGCCAGGCCGGCCGATTTGTGGTGGCTTCTGGGTACGTCGCGGCCGAGAGCTACGAGGGTGACGATGGCGAGGCTGGCGAGGCTGGTGGTGGCGGTGACGACGACGTTGGTAGTCATGACGGCGCCGGCAGAGGCCCTGGCAGGGGAGGCACGGCTGTCGCGTTGCTTCTAGCTTTACTCCATGGTGATGACCCCACCGTTCGACTTCTTGCCTTCTTAGCATTCGGGCAGGTGAGACAGTTTGTTGCTGATGCAGACGATGCGAGCTTTGCCGACTCCTCTATGGCAGTTGTGGTGGCACGTATCCAAATCACTGCTTTTCTGGGTAGTTTTACCCCCAGAATGTTGAGGTTCATGTGCATGTCGTGGTTGTGGACATTTTGTCTGGAGAGTAGATATTATACGTGTCTAGTAGAGATCTGGTTTAATAATTTTCCCGTCGTCCAGGAATTTTCCCTGAATATTCTTATTCTTCTTTCGTTAGGGACGTTCTCGAACCCCGCTTGCGTTTTCGCATCCCTCTTGTCGCCCTGCTCCCGCTTGGCACCGTGATCCTACCAGGACCTGATCCTTCCAAACTGACCCTGTGTATCGCTTGCCGCCGTCTGGGCTAAAAAATGCGAAGCGACTGGTTGGCCACAAAACCAGAGTCCTCCGCCACCCTCAAATCCACCGATTCACAAGGGATTGAACGACCATTAATATGACGTGCCCTAGTAGTTGAGCCCAGCATCGTACCACCCAGCAACAACTTGGTATCCGAGCACGGCGCCATAAGTAAATTCCGCCGCCACCTCCTCCGACACCCGCTAGTTAGGGCTATGTATAGCAAGCTTCTGGTTCTTGGAAATTTCCCAGGACTTTGCCCCTTCTAGACACTTGTACTCGTAGCACGACCTCTGTTTGGATGAGGCACTTTTTTTTCTTCTGATTCAAACTCGTACAGTAAGCCCTATGTTCGTTTCTCCGACTGATGTTTCGTCGCTGCATACTGGTAGGTGTTAATCGCGTGCCTTCAAATAGAGGACAGAAGCAACGCGAGCAGCGCTCTGCCCGACAAACAAGGGCGTGGTCATCAGTCGGCGGCCCACGGCGGCAACCCCCGCGATGTTTCAGCTACCGCAAGGCAAAGCGCGTCGACTTCGTCTGATTCGGCAACACCGACACCGGCGTCCCAGTCCACCGCCTCCTCATCGCCGCCGAACACCGCAGTCGTGGAGTTTATGGGCCGCGCTGACGCAAAGGCGGAAGCGCTTGTCGTTCTCACTGGTACATCGTCTTCGCGGGAAGGTCGGCACCCGAGGAATGCCGAGCGAACGCGGGGCCGGAGTGACGGAAGCAACGGCGGGGGACGTGACGCTGAGGAGCTCCTGGAACTTCGTGGTGGAATCTGGGAGCACGTTGGGCTGCCCAGGCGCAGAATCACCGACGTCCTCCTGTGGGCCCAACGGCGCGTGACTAAGGCCGACAGCAGGGGTGCCGTGCCGAGTTCTAATGGGGGTAGCCCCGGAGGAGGTTGGAGGCCGGACGTCCAGCGGCGACAACAAGGTGAATCTTCGGAGAGCAAACGGCGCCCGGACGAAGGCGATGCGGCGGAAAGAACAGTAGCGAGAGTCGCCATGGGAGTGCTCCAAGGACTCTTGATTGGGGAGCTTCCGCGAGGGTTTGCGGCGAGCGTGGTGAGCTCGTCAGGTAGACGGGAGGAGTCGCGAGACGCGACTACGGCCCCTGCTCGTGAAGCGACCGTACCGATCGTTCCCTCGTCGAGCGACCAACTCTTGGACCCATTCTTTCTAGAAACCCCAATGGCTACCGCACGGGCCTCGGGAACAGGCGGCGACAGTGCCTCTGGCTGGCGACACCGTGGACTGGGTGGTGGGGACAGTGCTGGTTCCAGGGGGGGGGGCGCCCCACAGCGATCGCATTCTCGTTCCCGACCTGGGCGAAGCGGATCGGCGAAGTCGGTTAGCCCCCCCTTGCGCGTTCGCCTCCCTGAGGCGTTTCCGGCGCTCTGTCAGCAGGTAGCGACGGCGCCGGTGGGACCCGCGCCGCGCGGAGACGTAGTCGAGACCCTTATTGCCGCGGTGCACAATCAGCGTAACTCAGCGTCTATCCTGTCCGTGGACTCCTGGCAGCAGTATTTATTGAGCGTCGTTTCATCGGCCCAGGGTAGGCAGGCGGTTGCCACCGCGGCCGATGCTACCGATGCCACCGCCGCTTCCTCCGGCGGCGAGCACTGTTCTGGCGCAGACCGACCGTCAGCAGCGGGGTTAGCGGAGGACGGAAGTGCTCGACGCTACGAACGTCGGAGCACCAGGGATGAGGCAACGGAAGAGGGTTGGGTGATGGACAGAACGGTTCGACTCATCTGCTGGCTATCTATGTGGGAGGCTCGGGAGGGAACCCCTGGCAGGCCTGGCGCGGGGTTTGCAACACTCCAGGATACCATGTCGTTCTTGCGTTGTCAGGGGGAGCTCGGGACCATGGAGTGCGTTTCTATCGGGGAAAGTATTCTGCGTCACATGGTAAGAGCGGCGCCCGCATAGATGGAGATTGCGATTTGATAACGTGTTTGCGACATGAGGCTCTCATGCTGTAGTGCCTTCAATTGCTAGTTGGGGGCAGACCCTTGTTTCTGCCAGTAAATCCGAGCTTCAGATGCTGCGCACTGCATTGCGGCGGCACACGACACATGTGCTTGAAAGCTTTGCCCCGCAATTCGTCGTTTTCCGTTGTCTTGCGATCGTCGTTCGTTCCAGGTGGGCTTGCTCAAAAGGGAGATCGACAGTCTTGACAGCGAGATCAACGGCTGGGCGCGTGGCTCCCATCTGCCTCCTCTTCGCCCCTTGCCAGGGGTGAGCGGCGGCCGTCATGGTACGGCTGCTGCGCTGGCATGTGTGTGGCCCCTTACCTCCCTCGTCGTCGAGTTCATCGCCATCCCTCCGGTGGCAAACCCTCCGGCGGCTTCAGCTGCAAACGCTCCAACTCCATCTGCAGCTGCACTCGCAGTTTCAACTGCAGTAGCGGACAACGGCGGTGGGCCCCGTTCTGGATGGAGCGATGATTCCCTCACGTGTCCGTCCCCGATGCAAGGAATCTTGCAGTGGCTTGACACCGGCATGAAACTACCGATGCATGCCCACGTGCCGTCGTCGCTGTTCACTCCGAACGGTCGCCCGGTTCTCCCGAGTATGGGATCATCCGTGCTGCCAACCACCGCCAACTCGGCCGCGGGATGGCGGGCGTGGGAGTTGCTCGATGCTGCGGTGGACCTCGTAGGCCCTACGGGAGACACTTTGTTGTGGGACGCAAGGTATCGCCACGGTTTGTCAGCGGAAACGGGATTCGGCGGCAGCAGCGGGGAGGGAGTCTACGCTTCTGGTGCTGTGGATCCTAGTGCTGTTGAGGTGCTAGACTGGGGTCGCCCAGGATCGGAATCACCTGGCCGACGAGACGATACGCGCACCGCCGGAGATCGTAGAACGTCCGGTGCCGCGGTTAGACCTAGTGCCCCCCGGTTTATTGATGCCAAGGGTAAAAAAGGAAACCCTCTTGCAGACGCCGGTGGCGTCCCGTGGATGCTCGTGCGATTGTTGCTCGCGATTTTCGTCAGCGGCGGCGCTGCGGACGGGAACCACGAGATTGGGACATGGGTGCAGGGTAACACGCGACGCCCCAGCAGTAGCCGCGGTGGTGGCGGTGGCAGCGCCGGTAGCGGCGGCAGCGGTAAAGGCGCGGGTGGTGGTAAAGGCAATGGAAATTGTAGTGGTGGCAGCGGCAAGGGTGGTGGGGGCGCGGGAAGTGGCCCTCCGAGTATCGCGCTCGTGGCCCTCCAACGTCTCATAGCCCTGATGAACAGCCTGGAGTCGTCGGGATACAAGCACTTCGAGTTCGAGGTGTTGCATATGGTGGCAAGGATATCTACTGCGTTGCGGACGACACGGCTGACGCCGCTATCCGCGTGGGTCTTGGGGGCGCTGCAGCTTCTGGTAAGACAACTTGTACTTGCCATCATGTATTCTTGGATTTTAACCATGATTTGGGCGCAGCGGTAAAAAGTTGGTCGTTTCGGTGGAGAGGCTCTGGTAGTGTTTGGTGCGCCCACTGTCAGACGTTATTAACATGTTTTTCTCTGCGGTTGGCCTAGTTGTAACAACTTATTCCTGCTGCTTTGTTTATGTCGCGCCTTGGGTTTCCAGGCCAAATGTCTAGCGGCGCAGGCGAGTCAGATCGAAGACCTACTTGTGGCTGGCGAGGAGCGGTTACATGCCCGACAGAGCGCCGAACACGCGAACAAGGAAACACCAGCGCCTGGGACCCCTGGCGAGAAGCGGGAGCCGCTTCCCCCTCGCACCCGCCTAGTATTCAGTCGTGGATCGAAGCGTCCTGGGTGGTGGTTTTGGGATTTTCTGTCAGGAGGGGGGGGGGACAAGGCTAATCGACGTCGCATTGTGCGTAAGGGGGTGTTGCACCAGATCGCGGCTGAGACCCCCTCCCTTGCGGTGGTCCCCTCTGGCGACCTTGCCCTCGAGATTATCCGCCGAACGTTGGGCATCGAGTTGCCAGGTCGCCCTACAGGGCAAGAGAGAGCTAAGCGCGGCCGGGGTGGTACGGCGGGTGACGTTGCTGCGGCGGCGAGTTCGGTGGTGGCGGCACCCCTCACGTGGGACTTATTGGAGGCGTCGTTCGAGCCTGTATCGGAAGGTGGCGCCGGGCAGGAAGCCATGGGACTCGCGACCCGCCTCAACGAAGCAGGGATGCACCGACACATGCTACAGGTGTTGGTACGCATCCGTGCGCTGGAGGCACGGGGAGTGGAGGCTGGAGTCCGGGTGCCTGCTGACGTTCATGCTTTAGGGTCAGAGGTACTGGGCATGGAAGCCAGGAGGGTAGCGACACTCGGAGAGGCCAAGGAAAGGTAAGCCTCGACAACACTTCACTACACATTCGCCGGTCCCTTTGGCGCGCGGACTGCGTTTTGGTGTACAATATTTTATCATTGTTACCTACTTCGGAGTATTGCATGTGGCTTACAGTGCTGTAGTACTACTCAGGATCTATGGTCTCTACGCGTTGGACGCTGTATGGAGTCGTGGTAGATGTGAAAGCACGTCGTACCGCCTATGTCGGAGTAACACTTGGGCCGGGGGAAATTGGCTCATATGACCCTTCCAGATATGAGCGGGGAGGTGACACTAAAAAAAAGGCTACCCATGTATCGTTCGTTATTTTTTTTACTCTGCCCTTAACGTAGCAACACATGCGCCGTCCAAATACAACCTGGTGTGCATGTCTCACAGTTTTTTCCCGCACGGTGCGGTCTTCTAACCTCAGGGCCACAAGCCGCCGACAAGCGCAGTGGGAGGCTGTGCTGAAGCAGCTTGCCACCGAGCGGGGACCGTGGGGCCGAGGCGTCGAGGCTATCGATCTTGATTCGGTGTACTGGGCTCTCAGCCCCGGCGAGGATGACCGCGGACGGCGGCTCAAGCTCGTCCGAAACCCGCATGGCGGCGCGCACACTATCGCCAGTGAACGCACCCGGGGTGTGACGAGACCTACGGCGGTTTCTTCTCGCCCGTCGTCTCGGTGGGGGTGGAGACCGCCGCTGAAAATACGGAGGGAGAGCGAAAGCGTGAACTTTGCAGACTCCGCCCGCGACGCTTCCTCGAGCGCTGCCGACGTAGGGCAGGCGGGCGAAGACTCTGGCATGGGGGAGGGGCAAGGCTCTGGGCTGCCTGACGAGTGGCGCGACGTTCGCGCAATGTCGGCACAGACCAGCCTCTGGAAAGACCTGTGCAAGTACCAACGCAAGAGCATTAAGCCGGCCATGGCGGGGGAAAGTTTGGATGAAGGCGACGAAACGGAAGAAGAGGAGGACGAAGAGGAGCTTGAAGATGGTAGTGAATTTGGGGAAAGTGACTATGGAAATAGGGATGACGACGGCGATGCCGGGTGCGATGGACCGCGTAGAGGCGGACGCCCGGCGGCCCCTGTAGCGTACTCGAGCACGGCCGACGTCGTTCGCCCTTTCTGCATAACCCCGGGTCTTATTTCTTTAGAAGACCACCGTTTGGTCTTCGCTCGATCGCAGGACTCAGGTCTAGGTTGTGCTGAAGGAACCAAAGACGCGAAGCGGGGCGATCAACCGCTCGCAGACAACTATCGATGGGCGTTACGGCAAGCGCCGAGCTGCTCGTGGCCCACGTCCGGACTCCGTCGTGTACTATTCCGTCCGTACGGTGGCATGCGGTTCGCCGCGCTGGAGATGTGGTTTGCGGGCGGAGGGGCCGACGAAGACGGCTGTACGGAAGGAACAGTTCTGCTCGGCCTACCGAGCGACTCCCTCGCCCGCAGTCTGCACGAAGCCCTCCGACGCGCGCGGCCGCCCGCGCTGGAACCTTTCCTCGGCCGCTTCCCGTCCACAGTGATGGCGCGCTCGAATGCGGGCACGTGGGGTGCTTCCGCGTCTGGAGGGGTAGGGATGTTGGTCGGGCCAAGTTGCGGTGGGCGCGGGGGAATGCTCGGGTCTGGCGCGGGAGTGAAAGCGGTAGCCGCGGCGGAGGCGGCACGTACCCCTCTCACGCAAGCATGGGTGCGTCGACGGTGCGGGGTCACGAATTTCGATTACCTGCGCGGGCTGAACGCCGCTGCCGGGCGTACCACCGCGGATCTGTCGAGGTACCCGGTTTTTCCTTGGGTCCTTTCGGAGAGGGCGTGGCGGGCGGAAGAACTGGATCTGAAGGATGAGCGAAACTTCCGGGATTTAGCGTGGCCGATGGGGGCGCAGCGGCCAGAACAGCGAGAGGTCAGATATGGAGAGGGGGTGGGGTGTGGGGGTGCTGAATTGTGTTGCGAGTTGTCGGTCGTGATTTGCGGGCTCGTGTTTGAATATGTTGCTACGGCCCGCCACGTTTTCAAAGCATCTCTTCGGGTTAAATGCGTCGTGGGGTTTCATTCGTGGTTTGTAACTGCCGTAGCTTTTTTGTTTACACAGGTGGTTGACCAACGCTATTCTCCGAAGTAGTGTACACGTGGGGCCAATCGTGAGTATCCATCGTTGCACTGGCTGTACGATACGCGTGCAAATAGCATGACTATGAGCCCGAAGATGCGCCTGTTAAGCTATTACCGATGTTGTAATAATTTACCACATTCTCACACCTTAGTCAAACCGGTTCATGTCATCGTGACACTCATGCGACAGGCGCTTCACATGCGCTACGCGGACCTCGAGAGCTGCTATCTGGAGCAGCAGAGGATGGGTGGCGAAATGGCCGACCTTGCCCTCCCCCCCTTCCACCACGGCAGTCACTATTCGTCCAGTGCGTACGTGCTGTGGTTCCTGATGCGCCTCGAGCCGTTCACGTCGCTTCACATCCATCTCCAGGTGAGATTTTCCAGCCTTGCGTGCTTGTGCATGCGTATCGTGAGCATTGCTTTACTGTAGTACAAAGTATTCGTTTATTTGTTTGTTTCGGACGAAGCAGTTCTTAGGGCTGGGGACTTTGATTGTTCTTTTGGTAGATTGGTAGTTGTTCGGGCACCAGTATGCCATGGTTTAGGCACGGCCTACTCTACCCTCGTCGCTTCTTGTGCAAGATTCGGCAACTGCGGGCCGAGAATGTCAGCAGGAGTAACGTTTTTTTTGTGCACCCATTACTCTGGTTTATTCCGAAGTTGAATAGGCGTTCCCTGATAGGAGGCAATATCGTTTGTGATAAATATCTCTCCACAACGACCTCAACACAGATCCGCGTCTCTCCCCGATCAAAACGGGTAGCATCTCCGCGAGCTCGGCCTGTACCGTACGCGACACCTGTTAATAATCTCTTATTTCTGGCCAGGCTGGAATCCTTGTGTAAGGCAGGGTGTGCCATAACACTATTTTCAGTACAAAAGAACTCTTGTTCTCTTTTTTTTCCTTAACATGAGCCTGGAATTCTTAATTGTCAGATTATTAGCAACTGTCGCGTACTGTTTTTTGACAACCAAGTTTGTTTCATATAGCAACACTCTTGCAGTACAATCACCATGCCCCACGTCGACCCTTCCATCGTTTGCTTTCGAAAAGGATGGGCGTTTTGACAAGGCCGACCGCCTCTTCCGATCCCTCCCGGACGCTTACGCATCATGCACGCGTAACCCGGGGGACGTGAAAGAAGCTATCCCCGAGTTGTACTTCTTGCCCGAGCTTCTCGTCAACGCCACCGGGCTAGACCTCGGCCGCCCCCAGTCCACCGGCACACCTCTGTCCGACGTCGAACTACCGCCGTGGGCGCACGGAGACCCATGGGAGTTCGTCAGGCGTCACCGGGAAGCGTTGGAAAGCGAACATGTTAGTCTGAGGTTGCACGCGTGGATCGACCTTGTGTTTGGTTGTCGTCAACGGCCACCAGCTCTGAACAGAGGCCGACGCGGCGCCGTGGAGTCGTGTAACGTCTTCTTTCACCTGACGTACCCAGGGGCGGTCGACCTACCGCGTTTGCGCGAGCAAGACCCGCAGGTGAATCTATGGGCTATGAGTTGGAGGCGTTCCGGACGGATTACAGAACTGCAGTGTCTTTGTGTCCCTGAGGGGTTACGTGGCTGGTGGTTGGCATTTTCTCTGTGCTGCGGGATATTTTTATCCGTGCCACTCACTGGACCGACTAGTCCGTGCGTTTCACCTGTTTGTTGGTTTGCGTTGGTCGGCCCCAGGTGTTTCAACAATTGCACCCAGATAGTGTACGGGTGCGTAGTAGGACAAGTTGTGGTGTATCGAGGCGTTGTCTGCCTCGTGTTGGGGGGGGATATGCCACAATTTCAAACCTCAAGGCTTTCCCTACCAACGCCCCCCCCGCCCCCCCACCCACCGGCAGTCACACAGTACATACCCATTGCTGTCTCTGGTAGTGACCACACCAGATATCAAGTTGAATTCATTCGAAGCTGTCATCCATATGCCAGCAAATACGGACAAGGTGCCGAAGTCCGCCTCACAAGTAGTTATTAGTAGGATGCAGCTCACCCTTCATGCGACTCGTCGAACACCTCACCGCGCTTTACGCTTAGTGCGCGCGATGTCTGTCTGGTTGGTGAAAATACGACGTGCTCCGCCCCGGCATTGGAGATGAGGGGTTTTATGGTCATGAGACTAAGGCTTGAAGGAAGGGGGTACCCCCCCCCCCCCCCGTCCAAAAGTGACAAGCGGTTTGCTCCCTCAGTACATCAATCATACCTCCTCCGCCGGCCCTATTCCCCTTGTTTATTGGGAACAGCTGTACGAGTCAACGATGAAGCAGATCGAAGAATTCGGGCAGGCCCCGGCGCAACTGTTCCGGTCCCCGCACCCGGCTCGCCAACTGTTCGCGAGGGCAGAGGTCGTGCGGCCGATAGCGAGCCCGATCCCTGGCGCCAACACTGCTCCCCTCGCGGAAGCTCTCCCCCCAGTTGCGGCAGCTCAGGCGGAATCCGAGTCAGCGAGGGAACTCGACAGCACGAGGCTGGCGCAGACAGTTGTGAGTTATCCAAGGAAACGGGTAAGTCGAGGAGCTGTGCTCGTCGTATCTGACCTTCACCCGTGGACGGAGCGCTTGGTGACGGTTGACGCGAGGCGTGCTATCGGGGTTCACGGATGGCGCGTCTTACCCCCAGAGATGAGCCCACCTTTCCGCTTGAGGCCAGACGCGGTAGAGGCAGCTTTAAAGGACGAGGACGAGCGAGGTCGGGCGAGAAGCGGTGGTGATGGGACGGGAGACGGAGCAAGCACGAGGGTGCGGCGATTGAACGTGCCGTTTGCCCCGGATGGGGTGGGTTCTTCTAGGCTGCTGGCGCCACCCATCTGCAGCGGCGGTCACGGTGATGGTTCCAGCCACACCCTCCCCACCCGGCTACTGGGAGGGCTTGGAGGATCGTACGACACGCTTACGTCGATGAGATCGCTCTTATCACTGCCTCAATCGACGGCGCCGGCGGCTGAGCCGTTGCAGCCTTCGTTGTCCCAGTACGCTACGAACGTCTTGTCTCCAGAAGGAGAATCGCCGCTAAACGCGTTCGGCAATCGTCGACTCGGATCTGGGACTTCCCTCTGTGCTCTTGACTCTGACAGTAACGCAAGCAGGGGTGGTGGGGGTCGGAGCAGTGGCGGCTGCTGGGGACGCTATAACGGTACTGGTGGCGGGGTAGGTCTAGGGTCCCACTTGTTTGCCGTCTATGCAGAGTTCCGCTTGCTGTTCAGCGGAGGGCACTGGGACTGTTCGTTCCGTGTTACGGCAATGGACACAGGACGGCTTATCGTCTCGATTGCCCGCCACCGCGGCGTCGTGATGAGCTTATCACTGACCGATGGAGGTCACGGTTGTTGCCGTCTCGTGACGTCCTCAAGAGACACCACGCTGATGGTGTGGAAGGTGGACCCCGGTAGTGAGCCTCCGGTGTCGGCGTCTTCCCTGTTGCATGTCCTCTACGGGCACGATACTCCGATCACTTGTGTTTGCGCTAGCGCTGCGCTCGATGCCATCGTCAGTTCGGGCGAGGACGGCACCCTCGTGGTGCACACCGTTTGGAGAGGAGAGTACGTGCGAACGATAACGCCACGGGGCCATGCTTCGCCGGTCGCAGTGCCCGACAGCGCGCCAGGAAGGCCGCGCCATTCGGCGGAATCGATAGGCGGTGACGGGAATGAAGAGTTCGACGAGATCGACGATGGGCGGGGCAGCAGCAGCAGTTACGCGGGAACAAAGGGGGCGAAAAGTGAAGCGCCCTCTTCAACGAATTCGGGTAGGAAGAGGCTACAACCGCCGTGGGCCTCCGTGGAGTGGGTTGGGCTGTCAGCGGCCGGGTACGTCGTTGCCTACTCGCCGGCGGATGCCACGCTGCGGTCGTATACCGTAAACGGCCACGCCTTGGGGGTGACCAAGATTGCTTCAGAAGCAGGCCCGTTGCGTGCGTTTGTGTTTTCTGAGGACGGCTCAGTTTTGTTGTCGGGCGGGTGCGACCGCGCCGTGACTTTGCGATGGGCACACAGCCTTGCCGTGGCAGATGACGACGCCCGCGAGGGTTGTGGCGGGGCAGTCCTCAACGGCTCCACACCATCGCTGGCGGGCGTACCGGGGGCCGCTGGGGCTGTGAAGAAATTTGGCTCAGCCGTGCGGTGTCTGACCCTTACTGCCGGGGAGCAGCACTTGCTGGTAGGACTGGAAGATGGTACTCTAGGCGTTTTGGCGCTGGATGCGAGGTACCTTCGGCAGCGCTTGCGATCTAAGCTCGATCAGTTGGGAATCTGAGGCACGATGAAGGTTATGGCGGACTTGCTGCCAAGTGGTGGCGTGATTTTAGACTGTTTATTTAATTGACATGAATAGGTGGATAGACTAGTAGGTGTGTGAGTCGTGGGTTTTCGATTGGGTTGACTTTTGAGCGTTGGTAGTAAGAATTGTAGTTAAACAAATAGGTTCATGAGTTAGGACATACCCGTACAAATTATATTAGCGGTGTGGCAGTGTTGGTGTTTCAAACGTCTGGTGTGACATGCAAATGTGTCGACTGCGTGCCATCGGTCTTGCGAGGCCGGTTTGGCGCGGGGTTCTGTTATTTTCTGCAGCCCGGCAATGTGAGGGTAAACGATAGAGACATGTATTTATTGGCTATGTGAGCGTGAAATTGAGTTGCGTGGTTGGGTGTCGCCACGAACGTTCAGGTCCAGCCAAACTTCGCCGAGGGGGAAACATTAACAATTCTATGTGGGTGATGGTACATTTTGTACGTTGAACGTTAACAGCTTGCATATAATTGTGGCGGTAACAGCTTGCATATAATTGTGAGGGGAAGACATCGTGTTTTGTCTTCTCGGTGCCAGCTTATTTTGCACCGATCGGTGGAGTATAGGCCTGCACTTCAAGGCAGCATATACTGTAAATCAACGGCTCGCGTCGTACACACAAGCAGCATCCCTCCGCGTATACTTCATCGTTGTCGTCAATTTTCCACTTGTTACTACACCGATACGCAATAGTCGCTGCCCCAATATTCGTTGATCATGTCTCTATCTGTTTTGGCCTGGTTATCGTTGCTCGCCTGCGCCTGCCCCCCCCCTTCGACAGCTGCAGCTCTAAGTACCGTCGTTTCCTTGGGAGCTCTATTCGCCGCCGCCGCCGCCGCCGCTTCTACCGCCGCAACCGCGCCCTCGCCTGCCCTCGCCACTCTCGCCCCGAGCACGACACAATTACGACGAAAGCAAACTTCAAATTTCCGAAGCCGTTCGCCCCATTCCCCGCCCGCGCCGGCGCCATCCACAACATCATTTCGGGCGGGTAACGAGCGGGTTTCACGCACTACCGGTTCAACGAAAGCGGTCGAGTTGTCAGTCGTCGTCGCGGCTGCGGGCGCATATCCACGATCGGTATTTTCGCACGGTTGTGGCGCTTCTTCCACCCCGAGCAACGGGTCTTGCCGTCGGAAATTACCGGCCAAATCTTCGCCTCGAGTTCGGCCCCTCCGTCGGGCGCACTCTTCTCGGTAGTGGTCGTCGCTGTTAGTATACCTTGCGAGCCTGATTTCGAGATTCCGGATCTGCTCGAGTATGCGCGATTTTCGATTGGTGCGCAGGAGTGCGGTAAGCGACTGGCGGGTTGGCGGAAAAGCGCTTCGGTGCGGCAGGTGAAGGAGAATGCCAGAGTTTGGGAACGGAATGTTAGCGGACGTGTTGTAGCGTGAGGGATGGTTAACTGAACTAGGCTGCGCAACAAACGTAAAACACGGCTCCGCTTCTTGCAGTGGCGCTCTGTAAAGAGATCTCTTGTCTTACGGCCTACACACCATGGCATGACGACCGGTCGGGGCGGTACATCTATCTGTGAACACATCTTGCCTGAATCTCTTTGACCTCGCGGGACAGCTCCGCGGCCTTCGCCCGCTGCAACACACTCGACGCCGTAGCCTCTGCTGCGGCCTGCCGAATCTCTGCCCTCCTAAGGTTCTCCTTGAGGGAAGCATTTTCTTCTTTGAGTAGCCGGTGGCTTCGCTCTCGCTCCTCACCGAACAAGTTGTTAGTCACAAGTGGTACGCGTTCGGTTGAACCTATCCCCGAAATAGGTTGATTGACCTTCACCTTGTTTGAACTATGTTCGTTGACACCCACCGTGTCCAACATGCCCAGTACCCCGACTTGACGACGCCGGGTTGACCATGAGGCGGGTGCCGCACCGACTGATTCCGACGGGGCGTCATATTCGAAACCGGGCGCCGCCGCTGACATTGGAAGCGGTGGTTTTCCGGTAGACATTTTAGGTGCACTATTGGTAGGGTTTAGGCTTCCGCGAGCTTGGCCCTCCGATTTCGCTGTCGTAACAAGTATTCGCGCAGGATCATCTGCGATTTCTACGTCTGACTCAGGGTGTTTCCATGGAGGCGAAGCTGGCTTGATCTCTGACCTACGAGCCCCCGCTTGTCGGGTATCCACGGCGTCGTCATCTTCGACAAAAGGTGGAGCCATTAACAATGAGCTAGGCGGTTCGTTCGAGCGTTGATGGCAATAGGGGCAATACCTGCACCGGTTGTCGACGTCGACGCTTACTGATGTGAAGCTTTCCGTTGAGAGCTCGGAGATGGCATCACTGTCACTGGCCATGGCTCGCGGCGAAGCAACTCCATGTAACGCGTGGTGCTCAGCGCGCGAGCTGGTGTCACCATGGTGCCCGTCGTCGTCGCGGCACACCGTGGGTTTTTTTGTAACCCCCGAACCTAGTATGCTAGCTTCTTCGCTAGATCGGGTTGCACCGGTTCGCTCTGCATCGCCGAGAACAGCTCTTCGGTCGATGCGTGCACCTACACCAGGATCGTCGCCGAGACCGCCATTAGAGATTACCTTTCTCGGAAAACGATTTGTATCTCTGTTTTTGCCGCTTGCACTACTATCCGTGAGGTTAATGGCGTTCTCCGTTTCCCCTAAATAATTGCTTTGCCGCCGTTTGCCAGCCGTTTGATTCGCTGCCTTAGGCAACCTCCCCTTCAATGAAGTCGCAACCTTCTCGCCGCATTGACTCGCTCGTCCGCTGCGTTTTTGGGCGACTCGTGGACGTCTATGCCCGGATTGGGAACCTATTGAACGCATCAGCACGCCGAGTTGAGTGAGTGAGGGGCCTGATGTGCGGTTCCATAGAGACCTTACACGAGCGAGGGTCTATGTATGTGTGACGAGTGAATCTGAAAGTAGCATCTTAAAAAAGTGTTTCTGTTAAAGGCACGAATCTCATCCCACAAACTGCTTTTTGGTCGTTTTTTCGCTCGTCACGTACCACCAAACACGCTGAGTACTTCAGTGCGGAGTGCAATTTGCAGTCAGTCAAACGTGGTGTGCGTGCAGTATACCTTGTGTCATACCTTGACACACATGCACCTAGGAAAAAAATTGTCTCAAAGGCGGTACTGTACATATTACCGGAACGTGCCTACAGAAAGGAAGTAGTTTTGAATGAAGTGATCCGTGATCCCTGATTTTTTTCCACGCTAAAAATAGTCAAATCAACGCTCCAAGATAACAAACACACGCGCTCATCCGTGAGAGGTGAGAGGGGACGGCTGCACGCTTGAAATTGGAAGCCGGGTGTGTGGAAATTATCTCATCACACCACCTTCTTCGTGTCCATCTTGACGAATAACGTTCGTAATGTTCCCATTTTATTAATTGTGTTTCCATTTCTCGTAAATCGTGGTACCACTGTAACTACCTGGTAAATAACCACTTAAAAATACGCGTTTTACTGGAGCTTTGCGATCCGGTTGCTTTCATATCAGCTCCATCACAGATAACATCATGTGGAAACTCTTGGCATGCCTTATGCATTCAGCAGCGGCAGCAGCAACAATATCAGTACGAGGATCAGTTGCCTGTCAACCTCCTTCCTCCCTCAGACAGCTATTGTTCTTCACTTCGTACATAAAAACAACAACGAACACATACGATTGCAAAAAAATATCATCACCGATCACCGCCGTGTGTGTTAAATTTTACCGTACGAATATATTGTAAATCAGAAGGGCGACGACACGTTCTCGGCCCTCCGGTTCACGACGCCACGGTCGTGCAGCTCTAGTACTTTCAAGTCGTACCTGCTGCGGGTGGGGGTGACTTGAGCGGTGGGGTATTGCCATCCCAGTGCCCCTGCAGCCATCGCAAGCGGTCTCTCACGAGACGCTCCCGTCTGTCGTTGGTGCCGCTCGAGCGCACCACATGTTGCTTCGGGGTCGACGAATTTGAAGCGAAAGATGCCTTGCGGCAGCTGCTGCTGCTGCTGCTGACATTAGCTGCGGCCATGGCCACCAGGTCACGACGTCGTGACGATCTTGGTACCACCTGACCCACCCTGTATGACTCGCTTGGCTATCTGTTGAGCTCCGTTTCTACTGATGATCTACTGTTCTCTAGTATCATATACCTCGTCCCGAGGATGTTTTGGGCGTGACGAGCGGTCACTGCTGTACTTGTACGGTGGTCACCGTACACGCAGCAGAGTTTGTCGAAGGATCGGTTCTCTTGTGCTAGTTGGTCAGAGAGTCGCTGGTACAGCTGTTTGCAGTAGCAGACTGCACGGAGCACACACCAGTACCCAACACCACAGGCAATAGTCGAAAGTACGAGTGAGTGTTGTCGTAGCAGTAGCGTCGGTAGCTGAAGAATGGACGAGTCAAAAGTCAAGAGTTTGAGTCGAAACTGCTACCGGGTACAAAAAGATCAGTTCTAATAAAGGTTTCGGAGGCGTACCTAAGAAGGGGACACATCGCGTTGGTTTGAAAACAAAATCGAAAAAAAACAACCAAAACAGCGAGAACACCCGACTTTGCTGCTGGCGGCGGGCGTGACCGGGGCCCGTGATTAGCAACAATAGACAGTTCGATCTGTGCCCATGGGGTGTGCAGCCAGCAAGAGGCGCAAGAATGGCAACGCTGGTGGGATTATGTCGCACATGGTCAGGTGAGAGCCCCTGCTAGTTCCTTGTACTTTTCTTGTGCATACCACTCTGTCCGTAAATATAATAACCGTTAGTGTTTTAATACGAGTACAAAGTGCTGCTTATAGTTTAGGACATTGTGGTACTGCTGTACTGCAAGTCCGAATTTGCGGCACACATCCAGTTGGTTGGCATTCACCACCTAGGCCCCCCTTCTCCTGTTGTAGCAGTTGTCGTGGTTCATATTCATACGAAGACTGCTCGTATGGTCAAGCTGGCGGGCGAATATCCGGGCGACATGCAGCCTCAGCAGTCACCTCGTGCTGCTGTTTCGCAGGCTGTGTGTGCGTACGTTGCATGAACCGAAGAGGTGGGGACGGTGACTTTTCGTTGCCCGAGAAAAAGGGCTCTTCGAACCAACTTTGTTGTACAAGCAAGGTCGTGTTGATGTTTGATTGTCAGGAAGAGGAACGAATTTTAAACAGGGGGAGTTCGGTTGGCGGTATGCGGAACACATGCTACAACAAGGAGTATGATACAGTTAGCTGTAAGTACAGCACGCGACAGATGTTAATAATCTGACAATTAATAATTTCAGGCTCATGTTTTGGAAAATAAATAAGAACAAACCCTCTTTTGTACTGAAAATAGTGTATGACACACCCTGACTTTCTTAAGAATTCTAGCCTGGCCAGAAATAAGAGTTTGTCTAGTGTCGTGTACTGCTTTAAGTAGTAATAGTATACTCTTGCCAGCCTCTATATAGGATGTGCTACTATCATACGGCGCTTTTCCTTTTGCCTTTCCTTTCCTTGCGATCTTTTCTTTTGCCATTTTGCTTCTTTCTGTTTGCCTTTTTTTTTTTGCTTTCCTTCTTTTTCAATTGCCTCGGGCCTTTCGTACGCATGCGTATAAACCACTTGCAAACTGGCCTAAAAAAAACGAAAGCAGCGTGGGGGGGGAGCCGATTTGGGGGACCGATGAGCCGATAGTCATGTGAATTTAGTGTTGAAACGACCAAGATTGCGGCACATCCTGAATTTCTCGTCTTTTTTGCAATTTTTGCACTACCATGCCCTTTCACCGCGAGTGCGGTAGTGTTACCGCTCTTCACCTACAGGGCCACAAGGTGGCACCACCAACAGCGATGCACGACGTGATACCTGCCGCTGGGCTACCGCATCGTCTTTAGACCTACCACCCTTGCGCCTTTGCGTCTTGAAAGTTCGAGTTCAGCAGACGTTCCGACCATTTATTTTGTACTACAGCACGCGACAGCAGTTAAGAATCTCCTATTTTGGCTAAGGCTCGCGGCTTGTTGTGATGTCAACGTTGAGCACAGACTCTTAAAAGCTGTTATATAGAATTTAGAGTGGCGTCCTTGCTGAGCACAACTACTTAGCTGTAAATTCTTAAATTTAATAAAAACTCAGCCTGAAATTCTTAACTGCCAAATTCTTATCACATGTCGCGTACTGTACTGCTGTTCCAAGAAAGACACGAATCAACGGGAACCTGGAGAAGAGATGCCTGTGCTAGAGGGCGCGGTGATGCATCGAGCAGTTGCGGTCTTACCAGAAAGAGACAATGGCCAGCCTAGACAAGGGAGCGTGCCCGTTGGGTCTGGCGCGTGATCGGTGACCCTCGTCCTCTTACAAAATGAGCACGAGCTTAGGTGGACAGTTTGTTCGAGGTGCATGGCACGAGCAGCTCAAAAGCCCACGATGAAGCTGTTGATACCACGGCGCGACATAGCAGCACAAGCATCAGGGGGGCATACACCTTGCTGCACGGTTGCGCTCGGAGTCGTAACGCAGATACAGTGGCACTCAAAGCGCCGCGTGACGGCCGCAGCAAACTTTTCCTAGCAAGAGATTATCCAGGGCTCCAAAGAGATAAACCCAACTGTTACGCACACGCCCACGATTCGTTTTGAGCAGTGCTCTGTGGCGAGAACCTCAAAAGGGGTCGATTGCCTTGGATAGTGGGTTTCCTATTCTTGAAAGTAGTAACAGTAAGGTTTATCTCTTTGGAGCCCTGGATAATCTCTTGCTAGGAAAAGTTTGCTGCGGCCGTCACGCGGCGCTTTGAGTGCCACTGTATATGCGATTACGACTCCGAGCGCAACCGTGCAGCAAGGTGTGTGCCCCCCTGATGCTTATGCTGCTATGTCACGCCGTGGTATCAACAGCTTCATCGTGGGCTTTTGAGCTGCTCGTGCCATGCACTTCGAACAAACTGTCCACCTAAGCTCGTGCTCGTTTTGTAAGAGGACGAGGGTCACCGATCACGCGCCAGACCCAACGGGCACTCTCCCTTGTCTAGGCTGGGCATTGTCTCTTTCCGGTAGGACCACAACTGCTCGATGCACCACCGCGCCCTCTGGCACTGGCATCTCTTCTCCAGGTTCCCGTTAACTCGTGTCTTTCTTGGGACAGCAGTAATACAAAATGTATGGTCGCAACGTCTGCTGAACTCGAACTTTCAAGACGCGAAGACGCAAGGGTGTTAGGTCTAAAGGCGTTGTGGTAGTCCAGCGGCAGGTATCACGTCGTGCATCGCTGTTGGTCGTGCCACCTTGTGACCCTGTAGGTGAAGAGCGGTAACACGACCGCACTCGCGGTGAAAGGACATGGTAGTGCAAAAATTGCAATAAAGACGATAAATACAGGATGTGCCGCAATCTTGGTCGTTTCAACACTAAATTCACATGACTATCGGCTCATCGGTCCCCCATATCGGCTCCCCCCTCACGTATGTGTTCACTTACTACGTGCAATACTTGGTTGCCTTATTATATTATATTTACGTAGATTAAACGCATACTTTTTGTTTTTTGTTTTTCGTAGCGCTGTGTGGCTTGCCTTTTCCTCGATACGCCCCCCCTGCTGGCGAGTCAACGTAACCTTTTTGCGTGCGTATGATCTTTTTTGCTTCGTTTTCTATTCTCTTTTTTGCTTTCTTGCTTCCTTAATTTTTTTTCTCCTAAGATTTGTACGTTATTTTTTTCCTTGGTTACATGCGGTGTCGTCGGTTTCAGCTGCTAGTCTTGAAACGTATGTACCAGTGTAGGCCTGACACGTATGTACGCTGACTTCCGATTTAATTTTTTTTTGTGGCGAATGTACGACTTGCTTCGGCTATGATATTTACGTGTACCACTTTTGGTTTGTTTTAATTTTTTCCCTGGGTGGGGTATTCTTCCATTCCAGAGTGACTGGAGCCTGTCCTGTGACCATGGACTTGATGATTTGGGCGAGTTAATGTGAGAGCAACAACAACAACAACAACAATAACAACCAACACGATTCTTGCATAAAAAGGCAACATGTTTTACTATGAAAAGAGTAAACGACAGCTGTCGACGTATAGTCAACTGACTGAAGGTTTTACCACGATCGCCCGCAACAAAAACACCACCAGCTCTCCGGTGGGACGCAAAAGCCCGTCTAAAAACCATGACAGAAATAACTTGTCGGTTCGTACCTGGTTCCAGGTATCATACATACACGTGCCAGTACGGGTGTAGTGCCGGTCCGTATCATATACCAGGTATACAATACGAGCACAAGCAGTCGTTGTCCCTCAGTAGCGCGGTGCCTTGCCAGAGAGACGACAATACTTGCACTAAAGTGGGACGCTGAGTTATCCCGGCATCGTGCGGTACTCTGTGGGACGAGGTCGTGACAAGCGATTTCCACCGCACGAAACTGGGGTCATGCACTATAGGGGACCATACCGCACTATCGCGGGACCACGACTGCTGCGCGTGAGTGCCGGTAGTTTAAGGGGGGGGGGGCTGGTTCGATTCGACGTCTGTGGGATGTAATATCATATTTAGAACAAATTAAAAATACACTTCAGCTGTGAGATATTTTTTAATTCAAATATCATATTTGCAAGCTGCGAGATATTTTAAATCAAATATCATATTTGCAAGCTGCGTGTGATACTTCGATCGCGCGTGTTACGGGGTGTGTATACCCTCGCGAAGGATACAGGTCGGTGACTCCCCTGCTGATACCAGGGTTAACAGGACTAACAGACGTTCAGCCTCGTTCTGCGCTTGGAAAATATACAACCGTCATTGAGGGGGACAAGCACAGACAGATTATATGTGATACTGGTAGAGCGTAGAAGACCGGAAGGCCTGTCTCCCTGTCGTATCGCACAGCAGTATGCTATCATATTATGTATTATAAGCATTAAAGAAAAAACACTACCTGGTATGATACAGTTGTGAGATCGAGGATTTCGTGTGTTCGACGCGCTTGCATTCAACCATCCGGATGTTTTGCGCCGACCGTTTACGAAGTGTCATTCGTGTGTTCCCCGCGTGCGTACCTGGTGTCTCCAGGGAGAGGAAGAAGGGTGCGAAGGTCGAAGACTTGTACGAGACGATATCCACCATCGGGAGGGGCTCGGGTGAGGGTTCTGACACATGCTACAGTTAGACGTGCACCATTAGTATTTGCCTTCTGAGGGTCCTTAGGTGAGGAGCTCTATACCTCACCCAAAGTGCCCTTCTTTTGAGCAAACTGAAAGCGCAACCCGATGAACAAGCCCGCGGCCTTGGTATACAAAACCATCGTTTTGCAAAAAAAAAACACGAAATGACATTCCGACGATTTTGGGTTAAGGAGCCCAGTTATTCAGGATATGTGTTTGGCCAAAAAGTGCTATTATACTATTACGGGGGACCATAGTAAATAGGACCTACGGTGAACACAAAAACCTATACATTTAGCTATTTTTACTAACAATATTTGGTCCTTTTTACTATGGTCCCCCGTAATACCTATACTACGTCTATCGCAGCACGCGTCTTCTCGTCGATTTTTATGGCTCGGTGGTCAACCAAGGTCGGTCTGCTCTTGGCCACCAATCGGCCCGCGGCCGTGGCGATGTCAATGCGGTTTATATATGCCGATGTGTTGTTCAGCTGCACTATATTTGCGACCGCTCATTTTGTAGCGCTTGTGTCATATGTGCAGCAGTATTGGCAGGTGTTACGTGCCTGCAGCGCTGCCATTGGCCATTTGTGTTGAAAGGAACTTTCGGATTCGTCCCGAAGGTTGTCATCATGGCTCCTCGCCAATGCCACGCGCACGTTTCTACCTCTGCTCTGTTGGGCTGCCAGCAGTTACCCTCGTGAAGCTGTTCGGCGGGGTATTTTTGACGCGAGACAATGGCGAGCGCGCTGTGTGTTTCAAAGTCAAGGCCCTCGCTTGGGGCTCAAGGCCCGTGCCAGATGCAAACGCTTTTGTTCACGAGCAACAGCACTTCGTACATACGTATTTGCCTATTTTTAAGTATTTCTGGTGCATGTTCGCATCTCTACCGTGGGGTAGGGCGCCTTAGAAGGGCTCCTGCGCCAACCCCGCCGCCATCCTCTTCAGGAACGCGTACGTTTGGCCTCTTCGTTGTAATCACAGCGTCGTATCATCCAACCGTGTTGTCGCGCGTACCAAAAAGTGAAATAAATGAGAGCCGGCTCCCGGTTGGCTTTTTCGCGCACCGGCAGAGATAACTAAACGAGAGACGATTACTCCCGCTTGATTTTTTCTTGTCGTTTCGGTATCGTGTTTTTTGTATGACAGTGGGGATGATATCAAAGGTGCGGCACCGGCAGACACAGGTAGAGTACGCCCTCAAAACCATCCAGCTGGAGAAGATGACTTCCAAGCTGGCCAAGGAGATGCGAAACGAGATCGAGATCCTCAAGAGGCTCGACCACCCCAACATCATCCGTGAGTTTGCGCGCCCCCCCCTATACCGATGGTGGATAAACTGGTAACCGTAACATCGCCCCCAAGTCAAGAGTCTATGGGAAAAAAAACTGTCCAAGTCAAGAGTCTATGGGGAAAAAACTGTGTAGGTAGCGTTATCAGCCAACGGGGGTTTGCGGGATGCCTTTCCGGTTGTTGTTGCTTCTGCTGTGGCCGGTCGCGAACGGAGACGACCAGTACGCTCAGACAGACGTTCTTCCCGCTACTGTTTTTTTTCTGCCCCGCAACGTATCGGTGACCTCCGTGGACATTGACGCTTGGCTTGGCTTGCGCCGCGCCTGTCCCTGCCCGTCTGCATGAAACTTGTTGCGCGTTTTTTGTGCCAGGAGCGATCGAAACGTTCGAGTCGAGCCGAATGGTGTACCTGGTGATGAAACTTTGTACGGGGGGTGACCTCCGCAGTCGAGCGCCGTACTCCGAGAAGGACGCTGCCGACATCGTTACAAAGGCAAGCGGCG
>JBBMKB010114169.1:0-11293 GCA_037833945.1 Alaria marginata
CTGTCTCTGGCGTAGGTGGGGCACAAGCCAATAAGAGGGTCGAGGCGGTTGCCGGTGGTGGCGGGAAGTCAAAGGGCGGGGGGATTGGCGCAAAGGCTAAGAGCTGCGTGTTGAGGTTACCACTGGACAAGCTCAAGATCTTGGTGGTGGTGTGGCAAATCCTCGCTGTTTTTTCGAGCATCACGGGGGTGGAGTTTCCGGCGTCTTACTCACGTTTTTTGTCGTGGATCAGCGTTGTGAACCTCGACATAGGCAGCATTTTCTCGGCCTCATGCATCCTGCCGTCTGTCAACTTCTACACAAATCTTCTGGTGACAACGCTGGCGCCTTTGATTTTGGCGGGTGTGCTGGTGTTGACGTACCGCGCGGCGAAGAAGAGGACGGCGGTTGGGTCGGCCGGTGTGATCGCAAGCAGGGCTGCGTGGTCGAGGCATCTAGCGGCGGGACTGCTTCTGACGTTTTTGGTGAGTTTTTAATGTTTAGCTTCTGTAATACCGTATGCAGAACTGCAAAACCAATTTCGAGACTCTAAGTTCAAGGACTTTGTCCTCGAAAACGAGGATGCGATTGTTGAGAGGTTAAAGAAGAACCGGGTGGGGTGTTGACGCAGGGAGGGGAAACGTGTAGGTTGTACAAGTAGCATATATCCGGGATGCAGGTGTAGCGGTAGGCTTGAGGATCTCGGGCACGTGCGGAAAATTCGTTGGGCGAGCTTTGATCACCCGTTGACGTTACTATACCTGACAGGGCTTGTTTGGCCATCCGGTACGAATCTATGTACACTTAGTTTTGAATCATGTGATATGCAGTGAGTCAGACAGGAGTGGCTAACACCTCGAATACATGACGCCCAGCGTTTTCATATTTTATTTGTAGCGTAGAGACAATTGTCGACTGCAGTGTCGTATCTATCTATTGAGCATGCAGAGGTGCCGCTTGTTTCAAGCATGGAATAGTGAACTTTTTCCTGCTCTACTGTACCGATTGCAGGTGTTTACGTCGGCCTCTACCATCACGTTCAAAACCTTCGCTTGCGATGAGGAGGTTGTGGACGGGAAGAGCTTCCTCAGGGCAGACTACAGCCTATCGTGTGAAACGAAATTGCACATTTTCTTCCAACTCTACGCGGCGCTCATGATCCTGGTGAGCAGGCCAGCTAGTCCAGAGAGTTGACCGCGGGCATCTGGTGTCTTCGCTGTTTCCCAGTCGAACTCTCGGGGTCAGCGGGTATCGGGTTTGGGTATCGGTGGTTTCCTTGTTCCTTTAATAACGGCTGTTCACACATAGGGGAGCTAACGAGCACACCAAATACAACGGGCTCTGTGGACAGTGGACATTGGAAACTCTCACCCCCGCTTGTTGGTCCGTCCGGTCTCCCGACCACTTCCTCCACGTTCGCTTAGATAGTTCGAAACTAATATGGCATGTCACGTTCGCATGGTTTTGCCGGTCTTCGGTTGTGTCGTTTCGGCTGACTTGTTGTTCCAACTATTTTTTTCCCGCTTTACCAGGTGTACCCGATCGGCATCCCCGTCCTCTACGCCACTATTCTTTGGAAAAACCGAGAATTGCTCAACCCTCGCATTCAAACCGAGCCCACCGGTGTCGACGAGGCAGCCACGAACGCAGGCTCAGCGAAAGGAACCAGCCCCCCCCCTGTGGCAGTCTGTTTTGCGTCAAAGGGTCAGGCGAGGACCAGTTATTCTCCTGAGGAGCTGAAAAAGCTGGAGGAAAGAGTGAAGGCACGGAAGGTTCACCCAGAGTTGGTCCCCTCTATGTTTTTGTGGAAGGATTTCGGTGAGATTTTTACAACTCCGCCCATGTTGTTGGGACACATTTCTTGGAAGCAGAGTAGGGTTTGTCTTGCGGTAGTATTTGGGTTAAGCGGGCATCCGGCCCCTGCTGGCGGGTACCTGGTAGGTTCAAGTTGGCCGACTAGCCTATGGATTTTATGTTGCTTTGGCAGAATTTTACTGAACCGTTTTGTGTTGTGTAAAGCGCTGGTGCCGTGGGTGTGGAGCAACAACATCTCAGCTCTCCTCCTCGGTGGGTTGGGTATTCACACAGGCCGGTCCCAGGAGTATGTATAGTAGTAGAGAGCCCAATCGCCTACCTGGTAAAATTAACATGTATCGACATTCGCCTGCATCCTCTTTAGCCGTAGTATATAGCGATGGGAGTCACTCGTCCCCGCCACATACCGTACAATCTCTTACCGCCGCTGATTCGTACCCAGGTCCGGACTTGTATTACTACGAGGTGATCGAGTGCGGTCGGAGGATGCTTTTGACGGGAGTGCTAATTTTCATCGCGCCGCACAGCGCGACTCAAGCTGCCATGGCTTGCATCTTCGCCTTCATGAGTCTTCTGGGGTTCGAACTCCTGCGGCCGCATATGGACCCAACAGATTCGTGGCTCTACCGCCTGGTGAGCTGTTATATTGCGACACTCTGCTATATTGGTATGATACCACGATGTCATAGTTGGACGTTGGAATGTTTGTGAGTATAAACGTACTCGTACAGTATCCGTATCGTCGAATATTGCTCAAACCTGTACTATGAATACATCCCGGCACTGTCCAATGAACCCTCGTTCAAGGCTTGCGTATTGCGTGTTGGGGTTACGGTGCACCTTCACCGCACGGCGTAATGAGGTTTTAGTGTAACATTTCGCGTTTACGTATACAGTAGTGGTCCCTATATAGTGCCGGTATGTGCCAGCTGCAAATACCGGCACTAAAGCGGAAACCGGCACTACTCCACATACTGCCACTACTGTTTTTTCTCTTATGTAACAAGCGACTACACAGGCACTATAGCGGGCAACCGGCACTATTCATCCTGCACTACAGAGGGACCACTCCTGCTGTAAATGGAACACGGCCAGATTCAATTTACCAGCAGTCGAGGGCACCTCTGACGAGCAGCAACACACATTATTAAGCCTCTCCTGCGCTGTGTATCATAGACACACCGGCTTTGGCGAGGCGGTGCTTCAAGCAGCGTTGGTGGCGGCCGTGGAACGTGACGTGGTATCGCCAAGGAAGTAGACGGCAGTGTTGGGACCAATCATCTGCATACACCTCTCAGTTTGACCTGTCACTGTTTTGTTTAATGTTGTTTGAGCTTGACCATGACGTCAAGTGGGTGCAAAATAAATAAATAGCTTGTATTCAACTTCAATTACACTATTGATAACAAATGTTTCCCCTCCACCGAAAGTAGAATGGATAAAGCCAGACAGAGTCGTGTTGAAAATGGTCGGAATAGGGAGTGATATATAGGCATCCATGACAAAGCAAACGGACAATTCGTCGACCAGCAGACGCTTTAGCGCCGAATGCCACCAACAAAAACCGACCCTGTTCATGATTAGATTGGGTGTTTGTTTTGCTCCATCCATCAATTGCAATCATTCTCGCTAAAATCCATACTAATAAGTACACTCCCCCGATTTCGTGACAGGGCTGTGTGATCATCTTTCTGAGCAACTTCCTAGCTTTGCTCATCAAGGTGGACGCCGGAGAAGAGAGCAACCGGGCCGCTTTCGGGGTGTTATTGATCGCGGTGAACGTTATGCTGGTTCTCGCCGTTCTCGTCACCTCTTGGTTCGCCACGCAGCAGTCGGTGACCGAACACCGAGAGGACGACAGCGCCTTCGCAGTAGCCAAAACCATGCTCACAGCCGAGCAATACGCCGCCGAAAACGCCAGGCTCACGCGAATTGGAAGCACGACGATATCGACGAAATCTTCCTTTCACCCGGTTGGTCGGTCAGCGTTTGGGCGCGATGCATCGTTTTCAGGGATACCCCCCCAAGGAGGCAGCGCAAGCGGCGTAGCTAGTAAAGGTATTATTAGTGAGGATACCAAACCGAGTTTACGATGCGGTGGGAGCGTCGGGGTAGTCGCGGTGGACAGACTACCGCATCGGAACACTGCTCTCGGAACGTCTTGGCATGGATGAGTGCTCAACTCAGCCCCACTGCAATTGCTGAAGTTTCCAGCTATGCTATTATACCAAGCGGATCTATTGTACGAGGTTGTTCGGCTGGGGCACCGGTGGCAGCTGCTTGCGTTGTAGAGGTGCGGGGTGTGTGTGCGTGTTTTGTCGGACAGCACGTTTAGTGTGCTTTTACTACTGTACTGATGTGGTCGTCAGCGCTTCTTGCTGATGCTAATTAAGCCCCGTTTGTTTTTTTGCTCGGCTTTCTTGGGAACACGTCGATCGGCGTTATTTCCACTGTTATTCACGTTATTAGCAGAAGAAGTAGCGCGACGGTGTTACTTCCATGCAGACTGACCCCCCTTTGCATTTCACGGGGCGTTTGCGGCGATGAGCGAGATGTCAGCTCCTCTAGCAGACCCCATATATATCCTGGTGTTGCAATCTCTTGTTGGTGTCTATAGCCTTCTGCACATGTCTCGCTACTGGAGTAGCGTGTGATTGATTCACTCACTAGGCAGTCTTTTCAGAACTGCAACCACGATTTTGGGGACACATTACTTGGGTATAGTGTGGGATATATTTTGCTGTTCTAGCAGAAAGTTCATTGAGTTGGAGGGTGACAGGTCCCCGTGGTTAGGTGTGTAGGCATGGAGGGGGGCGTGGGGGAGGATTGGTGGCGGACTTGGTTGTCATAAATGATGCGTTCTGTGAGGATGTTCATAATAATGTAGCCATGATGCACATGATGCACCGCATGCGCGTTTGATTTTTTTCGGCCTCATTTGGTGTTTTTCGGTATTTCCAGGCACTCGTTAAACCGATATAACATGTAGCACCAGTCCGGACGGTAGTAATGCAAAAATAGCACTCGGGGTATCATTATGTTTTATGCAAAAACGGTCCATACATTTCCGTTAGGGGTGATACGTTGTTTGCAGCGGCCACATTGATTGTATGACCTGTTCGTGTTCTATCCAACTGTTGCTAGTTTGACGGCGGCGATAGGCTGTTCAGTGCGATGTTTTCAGTAGCAGTGCCGTGGTTTACAGTATTAATAGTAGTAGGTGCGATCAGCATACCGTAGTTTCGTTTTAACATCACATAATACGTCTCGGGCTTTTCCCTTACGCAGCATGAGTCATTGTCAAAGTAGGCCTTTTAGCTCTGCTATTATAACTTTATTTTTTTACCATGTAGACTACTTCGTATGCTCGTGCTATTAATGCAGTAAACATTTACCGGTACCTGGTAATATGTTAGCCCGCCGTAGTGTCTATGACAGTCTAACATTGCAGCTATTATATAGCGTGTACCATATAGGGTTAGGGTCAGGCGTTTGTTTTACAATTGGTTGTTTGCTGTTATTAATACCTGCATTTTGTCACGCATTGAGGCTTTTGACAAAGCAAAGCCACACCGCGACGGTGTTTTTTTTTGTTTACTAGCTGGTACGTGGTACCGAAACGTCGTGGTGGGACGGCAATGGACCACTTTGTTTGTGGTTATTTGCTGGGAATAAAATGTAGGACGGGGTGGGATGGGATGCGATGGGATGGGATGGGAGGGGATAGGACGGGACGGGATATTATGGGATGGGATACGAGGGGATAGGATGGGGATGGGTCGTGATGAGGTCCGCCTCTTGACCCGCTAGTTCCTCATCGACCTCGTCGACCACGCCGACCCCGACTGTGCAAGGGGTGGCCTCGACCGCACTCACACCGTGTCCTGTGGCGATGCTTGCTGTATCCGCTTTTTTCCAGGAAGTGCGGCACGGTATAGCAGCAGTACGAGTAGTAGAGAGTAAGGTGATACATAATATAATATCATCGGCGCGAATATATGTTATATGCCGGCCGGGGAGGATATATCATGATCGGGAGAGATGGTCGTACCGGGCGGATAACTTCCTACTCGCAATGGGTGGTGCCTTACTCTCCAACGTATATATGGGAACTAACTGTTTTCTTTACAGGAAGGCGTGGGCAACGACGACGGAAGAAGAGTCTCTTGACGGGAATGGACGCAATGGGACGGCGGAAAATATGTTCCCGACGGAATCAGCAACCCCTCCTGTTCCGCCACATGTTTCCCGTCGTTCCCCGTTTTGTCAAAATGCCACGGCAAGGGTTGGGTTTGCGCATGCTTAAAATCGGATGTTTATGATAAAACATACCTGGTTCACTGGTATTTATGGAGGCCTTCTTTATAAGAACCCTGATTGTAAGAACCTCAGGAGATCGAAATCCAGCACTCTGTTCTTGCTGCAACGCCATTTGTATTCCAACGGACTGAGACTGACATTTTTCCACCTCCCCCCCCCCGCGCATATTATGATGATCTTTCTCCCCCCCTTCGCTGTAGAGTCAATAGTGTCGTCCTAGTTTCGTGGTCCTTTTTGTATTTACCAGGTCAATCATCAAATTTGATGAACGGGCTGCGACTAGTTTTCACGAGTGAGCGACGTCGCCCCTTCACCCTGGTTTTGCTCGACCATTTCGTCTCCCGTTTCTAGACCATTCCACAGTAGCTTGCCTCGCGTTTCTTGAAGGTTTACGAGTATGTTATGGGACTGTTCGGACGTGTTCTTGTCCGGTTCACCTTGCCAATTTCGGGGCCTGGGCACGGGGTCGGAGTACCGCATCGTCGATTCATTCTCCTGAGTTTCTGAGCATCTGTGACATGTCAGGTTGGGCTGTTAGGTCCAGAAGGGGTATAGCCATGGTGGCATCACTTCCCCTTTTTTGCCCCTTTTGTGGCGCTTCCCCACGGAGGCGTTATTGTCAGACTCGGAGTAATATGCAGTGCAACGCCGATAAAGTCATTGGCCTGCTTTTCTCCAGGTGTTCTACATTTATTTTAAGGTTGGATGGGTGAACAGCAAGACGAACGTGTCCGTCGATCCTGCGCGGTTGCCCGTTCGCTCGCGCCACCGCGTTCTTTGCCGTTTGGAAGTATTATAGCACCGTCTCGCGCCCTCTGCCAAAATCCACGGAGAGGCAATAACTGCTGATGGCCAAAAATATGACACAGAGGACGTGTTATGAGTGCTCCCGAGAATTATCAGAGACAACTTGCACACGAGGGGTAGTCGGGTCCTGGATCCATATACCGCCTGTCTCAGTCAATGAGACCGGTGTCGGCAACACACACCTTTGCACGATATTATTAAAAATGATAAACATTACTGCAGTATACCGGGTATACTCAGTACCAACGACACACACACGTCTTTGGGTGTGGATGTTCATATCTCGTTACCCTACACGAAACGAACGCTCCCTCACCACACAACTATGTGTGTACAGACCTCTGAACTCGCGAAGGCTGTGCAACATCTACACCGGGTACGTGCAAATATACACCTGGTACCTGGTATCGTACAAACACGAGATAACATAGGCTTTTGCACCAGTGCGCTATTAATACAAATAAGGCAAGGGCACACGCCATGGAGCCCAGAGCTGTGAACACACCCCTAAAACGCAAGAAAAAAAAACAGTAGCCAGGGCGTTCCAGCTTATGTATGTGTGCATGTATGCTATCATACAATGAAGAGCAATAAGCTAACTATTACATGGAGAATGGTACCGACTGTTCCGCCAAAATATACTGTAGCTCTCGCTAGGAACTCGCGCTGGTGGCTATTGGTAATAGTAACTGTTGTCAACTGTGTGCATTGGTGGGAGGCAGGAAAGTCCCATCCCAACATAACCCAACCCACCTCAACCCAACTCAACCCAGCCCAATCTAACCTAACCCAGCTCAGCCCAACCCGACCAAATCCAACCCAACAACATTGTTTTGAGGTTGCGCCTCATTTACCACCAGTTGCTAGTAATTGTTCTCTTTTGGAGATTCTGGCCGTCGGGTGGGAGATGAAAGATCGCGCACGCGAGGCTGGAACGTAGCCCCTATTTTATCGCGCCGTCGGAAATTAGAAACCCGCTTTGCCTCGTAGTAATATACTCGTATAATATACCTGGTATCTCGTAAGGTGCGCTATACCAGTGAGTGCGAGCAGAACCTCATAGGTGAGGGGGGAACTTCAACAACACATGTTGTGACGTATGCACCCCTGCCTCACCCACCCACTATTGAACATTATAGCTCACTCATTAACGCACCTCCCCTAATAATAGCCCGCATAATAACGCCACCCCCCAACAAAAACAGCCCTTCATGCGACTCGCCGAACACCTCATAGTGCTTCGCGCTTTGTGCACATGATGCCTTCGCGCTTTGTGCACATGATGCCTGCCTAGTCGTTCAAAGCTCGACGCGATCTGTTCCGGCATTGTAGGGATGCGAGGGTCTATGGTCACACGACTACGGCTATGCATGAAACGAGTACCCCCCCTCTCCCGCAACGGTAGCCCATCCATCGACGTATCCCACCCCCAGGCCCATGAACCAACGCCCCCCACCTCAACCGTGGTAATCCATTGCTCGGTCGATCGCGATTTATGTTTCCGTGAATGCTCGTACACCGCACACTACTCTTCGGAGTGTAATGTCTGCTTATAAAGATAGTCGACATGTGGTTGTAGCCTCGCGGATAATAAGTTCTGAAAAAGAAAATCGCGACATCGTACCTACCTGTCCAACATTCAACACAGAGACAGTACAAGTTTCACGAACCAGAATCGCTATCGGGAGGCCACGCCCGCTACACGTTATGTGTGAAAAACAAAAAAAAAATCCTACCCAGATGCCCCTCGTCCCCATTTAAAGTAAGTAATAGGTGGTGAAAATAACAACACCAACCCCGCCAGATGCCCCCCGTTCCCACCCAACGTAATATATTATACACATGTTGTGAGACTTGTCAAACGCAAGTAAGTGAGTGTCGTGACTGTACACAACCCACCTAATATATTTGATATATAGTGCAGGATCGAGATAATACTAATAAAGCCTACATTACGCTGCAAATCAAGTTCTGTGGATGATGGCGGTCGAGTCATTCTTCTATCAAATCCGGCCTGCATCGATCGAACAACAGCGTACACCCAAAACAGTACTGACATAAACAAATTGGTCGACGATCGCAGCAGCAACGCATACCGACGAAATTATAACCAAACTTCAAACACACAGCTCTACAAAGCGGCGGCTGCCCCCTGCACCAGGATAAACCTACCAGTGCCGCTTTGAAGGATTAAACTAGGTACAGAACGCGCACAAAAAACAAGTGCCTAGGTAACCAGCGGGTGTGATGGTGCGGCAGCTTTATAACCAAAGCCAGCCCCGTCCCTATCACCATGGCCAGCCCTGATTCTATCACCATCACCAGCCGTGATGTTCTCACCAAGCTCGGCATGGCTTCTTCGCTTGTAGTCACGCTACTTGCACCGTCTCCTTGCTCGGAGTCTGCGCGACGACAGCGCACCGTGGCATTCGGCACGATCGGTAGGAAGACCCGGCAGGCGAACATGCCGCCAATCATGCGACCCTCCTTTGGCGTGTGAGGCGGGCGCTTTTGGCGGCGAATTGCTCGGCTGTCAGCATGGTCTGCGCCAATGCGAAGGAATTTTCTTCCTCGCGAGAGTCGTTTACTGATTGCTGCACGGCGAACCAGGAGGTGACGATAACAGCGACCACCAGCAACACGTTGACCGCGATCAATAACACCCCGAAAGCGGCGCGGTTGCTGTCTTCTCCGGCGTCCACCTTGATGAGCAGTGCCAGGAAGTTGCTCAAGAAGATGATCACGCAGCCCTGTGGACGGCCGCAAAAGTGGTGTGTAAGCGATGATCGCAGGACGGGGTTTAACAACGCTTTGTTGTTGCGTGTCAGCAATCCCCTCGAATGCGTGGGATAACATCCTAAACGATTTTCAATGAATATCTCAATGTTCATTATTCCGTTCGCCATGAGCTGCCAACATGCGGTGTAGCCTCAGCGTGTAATGCGCACGCCAAAGAGATACTTTTGGATAACAACGCCGGTACAGCTCTGTCACACGTTCCAGGATACGAGTACGCTTGCACCTGCACACTCATCTCAAAGCACAGCCCTACTTTGGTCGCCCAATTGCCGTGCGGGCCCGCCAACAAGAAGTACCTAATCTGAGCAAGACTTAAGACCTTAGTGTGACGCCGATCATGAGCAATCAAGAGCACAGGCTATTGGATAGGCCGGTAGGATTTAGTGTAGCGCTAGCTGCCGAGACTTTTTTTCTGAACTTAGAATTCTTAGCGTCGCTCAAAATAATGAACCTGTCGTTATTGAAATGTTGCACTGCACACAAATACACAGTTGAAATGTTGCACTGCACACAAATACACAGTTACGGGAGCACATAATGACTCACCAAGCGGTAGAGCCACGAGTCAGCTGGGTCCATATGGGGCCGCATGAGCTCGAACCCCAGAAGACTCCCAAAGGCGAAGAGGCAAGCCATGGCGGCTTGTGTCGCGGTGTGGGGCGCGATGAAAATTAGCAACCCCGTCAAAAGAATCCTGCGGCCGCATTCAACAACCTCGTAGTAGTACAAGTCGGGGCCTGGGTATGAATCAAAGGCGGTCAGAGACGTTAGAACTCGTGATGCGTAGGCAAACACCAGAGTAACTGTGATAGAAGTTAAGCGATAATAAAACCGGACAACGTAGGTAGATGATTGCATTCTCCGCGGTCGGCTAGCCCCAAGACACGGGACTACGGTATCAAACCTTCCGAGGACCGCTGAGGAGGATTGACATATTGACGCCATCGACGCCCCCATCGCAAACAAAATCCAACAAACAGCACACTAAGCTTCTTTCAAAGTAAAGTTAAAGCCACAGTTTAGTCCGCCTACGTGAAACTAACAGTTTTGATGTACCCGACCCCTCTCCAACTCTCACCGAAATCCTTCCACAAAAACATAGACGGCACCAACTCCGGGTTAACCTTCCGGTCTTTCACTTTTTTCTCCAGCTCTTCCAACTCTTCAAAGGAGTGTCTGTTCTTGGCCAAACCCTTTGACGCGGTAGCGAGTGTTGCAGAAGGAATACCGTCCCCTGTCGCTGGGGCTGGGGTCGGTCCAGTGGCTGCCTCATCGGCTGCATCGGGCTCGGTGTGGATGCGAGGGTTGAGCAATTCCCGATTTTTCCATAGAATAACGCCGTACAAGACGGGGATGCCGACCGGGTACACCTGATACGCGGATTGAAAGCGGTTGGCACAACAGTTCGGCCAAACCACAAAACCAGAAAAGGTATGCCAACTAAAGGAGACATACTACAATTTACAACCCTTTCTAGGCCTATGTACCGCGATGCCAAATATCGGAAGCACGGTCTTATCAAGGTGCGAGTGTGGAAAAGGCCATAATAATGCTTCACGCGTGCCGTACAAAC